>JAEIFU010001597.1:0-63784 GCA_018904235.1 Lordiphosa stackelbergi | reverse complement strand
AAGAGGAATGCGAAAGAACTGGGACATGGCAAGGTGGGACGACCACCTCTAAGGTGGGACGACCAGGTGCGGAAAGACATTTCCAAGCTTGGCGTGAAAAACTGGTGCCAGCTCGCACGGAGCAGAAGCGACTGGCGGACATTGGTTGCAGCGGCCGAGACCGTCAAACGGTTGTGATGCAAACATCGGGCCAATAAAGAAAAGAAGAAGTCCGCAGCGGATCAGCAAAACAATTACTTTTGAAAGCTCTCTGCATGTTTTCTACTACCAGAACAAGTGAGCAAAGATCGCTGACGATTTGATAGAGATACCAAAGAAACAGCTGTACGATCAACCAGCCTCCGTTGTGGTGTGTTGTGTTCCTGTTTTTTGGAGTTTTGTGCAAGCATAACAAGGCCTCGAGCCAGCTTAATATTGATGGTCTGTATAAAGAAGTTTAAATGAGTTTTAAGAGATGGGCTCACCAGTATAAAATCGAATCGGACAATGTTGCAAACAACTTCATTTTGAAGCCTCATCGTAATGTAAAATTGGCTATACAGCCCCAAAGGGGCCAAGCCCAGCTTCTCTCAATCTCTCTTGGCGTGTGTGGTTATCAGTTTTCGTACATGAGAAAGGGACCTACAGTTTAACGCCGAATCCGAACGGCAAAGTTTCGAGAAGCTTTTTCAAGGCTAGTTACTAGTGAAACTTACCGAATGTGTTAAAGCTATTTTCTACGGAAAGAAAAAACTTTTATTTTAATGTTTCCAGGCGGGATCGAACTTACGACCTCCCGCCCAGCAGTCCAGCACACTAACCGCTGAGCTACACATCGGTCACATCATAGGGCTTTCTTTTTCAGTAAGTGACGATTCGCTAAAGTGTAAACAACATAGTTTTTGTGTGCTACGAATAGGTCAACTTTTGTGCCAACAAAACATAATTTGCGGGAAAGTTTACTATTCTGCTTTCCTTTGAGGAAAAATACTGCTGAATGGCATCGACTGGTGCAAAAAGCTTCATCGATTTCCACATGTGAGTTTTGGCAATAACATGCTCTGTGTTGGGTGGAACCAATTTGCGTGGTGTTCTGTGAGCTGCTACAACCAAGTCAACCCATCACTGGGCAACTGTACGGAGCTCAATTGAAGCGTTAAAATAGAGCTTTGAAGCGCCTTCGCTCAATTCAAATACTTCAAAATTGGATTGATTCGTGAATCGCATCAAAAGACGCATTGTTTTTACGATTTGGTATCCGAAAAATGCCAGAAAGATGGGAAAAAGTAGTTGCCTGCTTTGGAAAATACTTGGGAAAATGCATTTGTAACAAATTTTTCACAATAAACGTCAAACTTGAAAAACTTTTTGCACAGTTAATATATACAGTTCTTCCAATATTTCTTCAGTTGCCACTGGCAACTTCTCTGCTGCCATTGCCGATCCCTGCTTCTATTCACTTCTATTGTATCTGTATCGTTACATGTCTCTATTTTGTCACTTTCGATCTCAGCGAGCCCAAAAATGTAGCAACAATAAACCTTGGCCAGTGACCGGTTGCTAAAAATTTGCATAAAATAACAATAACAATGGAGCCGCAAATCAAATGCGATTGAAAACTGGCCTCGCCCTCAAACCGTAAATAGAAAGTGAAAATCAAATACAAAATGCTACCGTTTATTTTTCCATTTTCTGTTGGCGATTTGGCCTTTTGTATTTGTTTATTGTTGAGCGCCTAATTTAAATAAACATTTATTTGTACCGAGCAAATGACTTCCTGCATTTTGTGTGCCAACTGCAACAAAAAAAAAAAAGCATTCAACCAAATTGCATAATCAGTGAGACAAATGCAACGGATTATGAAATCCTTCGCTCAACAGCGGCAACAAGACGAGCTTAGTGGGCCTGGATGTGGAACCTGGCAACAACAACCTGTCGCATATTTAAAGCGATTAACGGCACGATTTTAGTTGGCGACCAAACAGCAGCGAGGCTGCAGCATAGAAATTGAAATTGAAATGCTTGTGGCATCGACAAAACACTTTTCTATACTTTCGCAGCGGGTATTATGATTTTCTCATCAAAGCTGAGCTGTGGCCTGGCTTTAAGGCCGATTTCCAGAAGGCACGAATATCAATTTTTATGTTGAAGTTCACATGAATAGAAACACTTTTGAACTGTTTTGAAATCTGAATGCTATTGCAAAGCAGTCTTACTTGTGCAGAAATGAAAATTTGTGTCATGGGGATTCAGGCCTTAACCAATAAAACTTCATGTTGATGGAGGTAAAAGGTTTTTGTCTAGGCTAAAGCGAATTCTTTGCCTCCACTCCTAGGTCCGAAAGATACGGTGAATGAAATTCTGTTGTCGTTCCAAAGAACAAAACATTTTCCTTATAAGCGTCCAATAATTTCGCATACTTAGCTTATAAACCATTCTAGAAGATAATCGGTTAAACTCTAACCAATTCGAAAATTATTTTCACATTTCTTTTTCACAGCTTTACGAAGATCTAAGTTAGGACTAAGTTCTCTAGGTTCAGCGTTGGGGCCATTAAACCATATGCCACAGATTTCTATAGACATTTGAAACACTTACCAGTTCAATAACTTACTCCTCTTCATCCTCAAGTTCTCGATAATAAAGGTAGGGATAGATCACATATAAGGGCGAAACGGCTAAAAACGGAATGATTCCCAAGTGTTTCATGACTCAAACTATACTTACTATCTGCTTACAGAAAAATATTATATTAAATACTATTCCTAAAATATTCTCCCACATTTCAGTATATTCCCAATATTTATATATAAGTATTCCGTTTACCACAATTATAAGGAGAAAACATTTGACAGCCATAAAAATCCAGCACAAAACCAAAGCAGAACTTTCCTAAAATCAGTGAAATGAATCAAATGTCAGCGTCGATTTCAGTAATTTTACTTGCCGTATAGGCCCCAAACAATAGGATTAAACCGGCGATAATAAACATAAACCAGGCCATCACATGACTAATTACATAAACCGGATATCTGCTCTGATCTGTGCAAGAGTGGAAAGTGAGACTGATGATGGTCTTGTGAACATGACTTGGTACATACCAACGCTAGTGGCATTCAATATCGTATAGATGATGCCGATTGCAATAGCCACCGTTCCAATTATATAGCAATTGTTGCGGTGTTTTGATGCCATTTAAGATAATGCTCGCAAATATCAAATTTGTTTGATTTGGAATCAAAAGTACACATTTTCAATTTTTTTCGTTCTGACATTAAAGAAAAAGTATGGATTTAGGACAGCAAATAAAGCAACTTCAGTACATTAGACCCGGCCAGCCGTAGAGTTACCATACCACTCCCAGAAATTCAGAATTCAGAGAAAAAAACCTCTCCATGGACTGCGAAATTAAAAAAAAAAAAACTCCTTATGTATTTTTTGGTCACTGAACTCAAATAAATTGTCCGTTTTCCAGCACGTCAGGTTTACGAGATATTTACAAAACGTGTGTTTAGGAGGGTATCTTTACATTTGTTGGTCCTGTGGCCACATTAAGTGTCCTATTCCAACAAAATTTAGTTCAATGTGAGCTGAATGCATTGAATAACGTTACAGAAAAACAAAACATGTTTTGATTTTGCTGATAAGGTAAAAATTTTGATTTTTATTTTTGATATGGTTTTTTCCAAGTTTTGAAAATTTGCAAAAGATTTTGAAATATTAGATAAACTTAAAAAAGAAATCATTGATAGCCATTAATTTATTTTTATTAAAAATTTTTTAAATATTAATTTGAAACACGTATTAATTTAAATAAAATCTAAAAATTATTATTATACCTTTTCAGCAGTGAAAAAAGTGTGAAAAAGTGTATTATTAATAAGATTATTGCGTAAAAGAAAATGGGACGAAACCAGCCATGTAATAGGGAGAAAGAAACATAAGGAGTAATCAACCAAACTTAAAGCGATATATATTAAACTGATGAACAACAACGACGAGAGTTTGATTTATTTGGCCAAGTCCGTCGATTGTTTTCCGAAAGATTATTCTGCCAAAAATCACGTAAGATCCGTCCGAAAATCTTTAGCGTAAGTGTAAGCGTAAACATACAAAAGATCAAAGAGAAGTAAAAGAAAAGAAAGTTTGAAAATGAGAGAAAAACAAATGACTTCTTATCATTGCACGAAGAGTTCAAGTATTCAAAACCACGCCGGCACCGCAGCGACGATTTGGAAAAAAAGCTATATCCCCATAGTTTTTAAGATTGCGATCTTGTAACAATTAATGAGAAGTTTATTTGAACTGAAACAGATTTATAAAAGAGAAGTAAGAAGTAATTTAAGATCGGTTTTTTTGACAGGTAATCGAATTTAGAAGCAAAGAACAAAGAAACCAAGCCCCAAAGCGAGCCGAACCGAGAAAAAAAGATGTCTTGGAGTACACCACCAAGGAAAGCAAAACGAATGTGTAAACATGTGAATATAATGAGTAAGGTGCGGGCATCGATGTCGTAAAGCGACTTAACTTACGGCCTATTTTGAGTAAAAAGTCGGTACACGACTAACATGAATGCAGTGCTGATTCATTTTAATGTGAAGGCGTATTCGGAGTAACCAAAAGCTCTCAATTTTAAAAATTGGAAAAATGCTCTTTTTTTGTTTGTTAATAAAAAAGTCGGGACTAACTGGTTTTGTTGATACAGAAACGAAAAACACGAAATAATTACTTACTTGTATTTTTAATAATTTATTATGAGAAAAAAAAAGAAAATTTGTTGTGATTTCTATTTATCCTTGATAGATCGAAGCGTGCCGAACGTCGCAGTTGGCGATGGTGGACATGTCATATTTAGTGATTTTATTTTTCTGCAAACAATTCTGTACTTAGTTAAAAGTAAAGGCTAAGGAGGACCGTTTTCCAGAAGAAGATAAATAAATGGATATTTACACGGTGTCGTCGTGTTTTGCAAACATATGTAAATAACAAATGTAACTCTTTAGACAGGACACATAAAAAGCCACAATGCTGCTGTGGCTGTTTCAGCGCTTTGCAAGACAACGTGCAATGCCAGAGGTTCGAAACCAAGAAAGCTGCAAAACAGGCGTTCTTCGCGTTTTTACTCAAGGTCTCTGAAGGCGTAAGCATTCGGTGTGAATTGGGGAGTATGTTCGTGCCCCGGGGTCTGTGACTGGGGAACTCTGATGTACGTGCTCCAGCAAGAGGCACACCAATATAGTGACTTCTGATTAAGCAACATTTGCGTGGACACGCGGCAGTGAGAGACCAATGTTTCCCTTTAGTGAGGTGTCCACACTTGACGAATTCAATTTATTAGTGTAAATAAATTACATGTTGAAGGAGTTGAAATAAATTAATTTTTTATAAAATATTATGTTTTAATTTTAATGGCATTTTATAATGAACTGAATTAATACTACAAATTAATAAAAACTAGTATCAAAAATGAAACAAAAAGGTCTGATAGTTGAATATTAATTAATAAGATCGTTCAAATTGAAACAAAAAAATGAATATAATAAAGTGTCAAACTGATACACGTTAGTATCAAAAAACATGTTAATACTTTCGAAGATATCAATTTGATACTTGGAGTATTAGGGAGAATTCGATACTCAATAGTTTCAAATTGATGTCTAAATTGTGTCATTTTGATGACAACTTTTTTTTGGGTGTAGTATGCTGCTTTCTAAATAGTTTTATATCTTGTTGCGCTATTCTGCTGCTTCTTCCGATAATTCTCCAATTGAAACAAGCGCAAATTTAATCACATCTGCACCATGGACTGAAACTTTGTGCACTGAGGGCGGAAAATAGTACCAATCATATAAATCTAGCAACTTCTTGGCAGTGTCAAGAGCATATATTCGGAATTTTTCATCATTAACCTATAGCTTGGAGCAATGTTGAACATCGTATTATAAGGCTTTAATCTAAGCCAGTAATTTCAGCTGACAGAGCAACAGCACAATACTCGAAAACATGACCTTGAAAAATGTTAGACGGCGTCAGTATATTTACGATTATATACACATCTGCAAATTTCTGCAGCTGATTTTAACGATACATTACCTTTAGAATCAGACAATTACAGTAACATATAAACCAATTATATAATTTTGTGAGATCACAACTAAAACTCTAACTAAACATGAAAAAGACGATCACGAAACACACAAAAAAAGGTTTAATCAATCAAAAATACACAAAAAAGTTTTGATCAATCAAATAATTTTCACAAAAAACAATTAATAGAAGTAAACACCCTCAACTTTAAAATTCATTTTAAATAATTAAATTTGGATAACTCTTGCGAAAGTTTCACCACTTTGAAAAGCAATTTGGTTGTGACGAAAGTCTAACTTAACGCCGCTGCTCTTCAGAATTGCACACGTGTTCATGCATTGCATTCTATTTTTAGAAGTCCCGTTAGATTTCTGAGTAAGACCGGTTTGCCATTACGAGATTTGCTCAATTAAGAGACAATTTGTTAACATTTTGAATAAATATTTCTTGATGGATTTTTGGAATTTTGGCCTATGGGCGCAACCACTGTGCAATGGCAAAATGTAATTGTATTTATTGCCGACCATTGATGCTCACGATTATATAAGGTTGTCAAAAAAGTCTTGCGGTATCATTTCTGATTTCTAACATATTTATTACTGTACATTGCAATTTATTCATAGACGTTCCTTATCGTATTATTCTCTCATTCTCTATTCACTTCTCATAAAATTGTGCGAAAAAGAGTTCACGATAATAATAATATGGGTATAACATCCAAATTGGTCCCACGCCTAAATATAATAAAATAATATTCGTTATATCCAATTGTTTTGCTAAAACTACCACATTTATATACTTACACACTACAAAGACAATAATAATTGCTCTAACAACAAATTTCCATATTTCTTCCGATCCGAACACTTTAAAGAGCAACATGCCATAAATAATAATAATCAATACATAGAGAGACATTGCTAGAAAGGTGCAGACCGCTAGCCAATTTAGTTTTTTCTAGGTAAACGACTCTCAGTGACAAATCGGCTCAATGATTTCACGGATATCTTACCTGAAGGGCAGCGATGAATATAAAAAGAGACAATATAATGACGAGCATCCAACAACCATAGACTATAACGCTGTAAGCAAACATTTCCCCGTCACCTAGGCCTCCATCGATTAAAAAGTATTGCAGAAGCGAACATAGTATTGACACTATGATTCCTGCTACAAGAGCCCGAAAGCAGTTTCGTCGATGATTTGAGGCCATTTGAAATGTAAATGTAAAGCAAATTTATGCAAGACTGAAATTTGGGAAATTTTTTTCATTTGACATGAAAATCAATGCAAACTATACTTTAAATATTTAAACCCACCAGGGTGAACTGTAAGCTCTTCCCATAAGAAGAGAGGTTTTGGTGCGTTCAAAACTGCAACAAACCTTCTCATCTTTATCAAACAGTGAAGAAAACGACGTGAAGAATTTTTATCTGGTAAGCGTGAAAGATTTTTTGGGTCGGCTATATGAGCAGAGAAGAAAAAAGAGCTTCCAAAATCTTATATTCCACGTCCGCTAATAGAGGTATAGTCAGCTCTTAACTCGCACTCTTTTACAGCTTACAACTCAACTTGCAAGTCTTCAATGTCCAATTGATGTATATTTCTTTGTCTCTTCTTGTGTATTGCCGTCCGCTTCAGGCATTCAGAAAGAGCGCTATCTCGCACGGCTTCACCTTATTAATTCCACCCTGGATGCAACCAGCCCAGGCAGAGAGCAAACAGCTTTTAAAACATAAAAACTTGTCTCTGCTTTTCCGCTGTAGTCTATTCGACGTTTCTGCTTTGATTGCCGACCCCTAGATTAAGTTATTTTAAAAAGTTGTAATACCCAACTCTAAAATCCCCCCATAAGTGTGAAGCATGTGTACTACCAGCTTTGGCTAGCAGTGTATACCAAAAGCTTTGTGGCTTAAAACGTTAGCTGCTCTTTCATCGGCTTGCACTCCTTTGTTGTTGTTGTTTTAGTAATTCGTGTCTCTGTCGCCGCCACAAAAAAAAAAATTGAAAACGTTTGCAGCAATTGAACAAATACTAAATAGTTTTTCTTTCTGTTTTTCGCTTTTGGAAGATTGTAAAAAATAAAATAAAATATATATTTTGTGTTCAACAGCGTGGCAGGCATACTTGGGCATAAACCTTTGCTGTTGCTCTTGCTGCGGCTGGTATTATTATTATTTTCTGCTTTCAGCTTTTCTCCATTTGCGATTGCAGTTGCGACTAAATGACCTATAAATAAAGTTGGCAGCCAAACAACAACTGTGGCCCAAAATGGCGCAAATTGTGCAATAAAAGTGTATAATGAGAAAATAACAATGACAAAACGGAATTTCCCACTGGGCTAACATTTTGCCTGAGCGAATGATTAACTCTTGACCTTACGGAAGTTGGATTAAAGCACTTTCTCTAGATTTTAGGGCAATATTCTCTACAACCACACTCATTGCCACTTAAATGACAAAAGCTTTTATCAGCTCCGATTACACAATTTAAAGCAACAAAACTGTCACTTTAAATGCAACACAAAATGTCCAATGGGTGATGGACGGACGGACACCTGAGAGCCAGCCACCTGAACCACCCGGATTGCTGCTGTGCCTGCTGTGGTTGCCGTACCGCAACATTGTTGCCGAAAACCAACGTAACCTAAGCCAACGCAAGCTGCTGCTGCTGCTCGCTGCCACCCTCCAGCGCTATTCCACCATCTTCCTCAAGCATAAGCCAACTTAGCTTAAATAAATTTAATTTAATTACCAGTAAAAACCGCATGAGTGACTCCAGCTACAGCCAGAGATGAGTGTGGGCCGTGCAAGGACAACGTTATCTCTCACTCACTTGGAATACACTGAGGACAATTCTTGGTCTTTATTTAAGAAAATTTAATTAAAGCAAATTCTTAAAGAAGAAGACAGGCAAAGATCGCTGATGATTGAATTGAGAAATTCATAAATACGATCAACCAGTCTCCTTTGTGGCGATGTGCGTGTCTTGTTTTAGAAATGTTATGAACAAAATTAAAACTTTTTGACCTAGAGCCCGCTAAAAAGTTCTATGATTGATAATCAAGAGGTCACTTTAACAGTGCATTTGAATTAGTCAATATTTTGTGTGTGCCACAGCTTTGCTTCTTTAAAATAAATTGTTTCATATCTTTCCCTTTTATCGACAAGGCTCTTATAGTCTGACTTAAAGTTTTTAAGCCTTGCTTTCAACCCAAATTTGTAGTTTGAGCTGGCCAAATAACTGCCATAAAAATTTGTTCATAGATTTTTCATCACTTTTAGTACCATACAAGGAATACTTATGGAAGCCAGCCCATTAGCCACTCGTAAATTTCACACTGAACGAGCCAAACTTATGAATGTGCTCACAAACACAAAAGACATTTTTCTGCCCTTTCCGGGCTTATAGCAGGGCAGGTCAGCCTGAGCCAACGGGATCCAAAATCAGTTGGCAATTCACACCGAAAGCTGGCCGGAGTCATGCATCACTGAGTGTGAGAGAGAGATAGGTATATCTCTTTCTGCTCTCTATTTGGCCTGCCCTGGCTTATAGGCAGGCATCGAAATCACTCTTTGCTCTCTCTTCGCTCTCAAAACCGAGAATCAGTATATGGCATTCAAACTGAAATCTGTTGGGTGCTCCCGGCTCTAATAACAATAAATATTTGTAGTTGTATAATGGTCTCGGCTTTTACCAAAGTCGAAAAGTGTTAAAGGCAAAAATTAGGACTGAAAATCAATGCAGTCGGGTCAATATCAGTGTTAGTACAAAATATACGAGGATGTTTGGAGCAAGTTCAAAAAAAAGAGGCACTTGGAATCGTAGCACCGAGCTGCTTTGCCCTCAGGCCTTTTTCAGTAACAAATTTGCAGGCACTTACTGTGCCTTGATACAACTTATAAGGGTATGGTCAGCGCTCAGTACGCTCTCTGCACAGCTTGCATGTGTTTAATGTGATGCGAAATGTTGTATGTGGGAGCTTTCAGGTAAAGCTCTGAGCTTGCAATGCTAGGCTGCTGGCCGTACCTTAGAAGTTGTGTCAATGAAAAGCAGCGATTGGTCCGATGAATGGTCCGCAGTGGCTGAATACAATTATATATTTCACCGACACGAGCCGAGCGCATGCCGAGGCTAGTGCCAAGAGAGTAAAAGTCGCTGGCCAGCGAGCGACGAAAGCGCGTCAGAGCTTGTTAAAGTCGCTTTATGGTAAGAGGAATAAGAGGTGAGGGGGGAGAGGTGGGTTAAATGGGTGAAGAGGAGGGAAAGACGGTGGAAAAGGGGTGGAAAGAGAGGTGGATAGATGGGAGAGGCTAGTGACTTGCCAGTGACTTGGCAGTGACTTGGCAGTGACTTGACAGTGACTTGACAGTGACTTAACAGTGACTTAACAGTGACTAAACAGTGACTTGGTAGTGACTTGACAGTGACTTATCAGTGACTTGAAAGTAACTTGACAGTGACTTGACAGTGACTAACAGTAACAAACGACAAGGTGACTTGCCAAACATTGAAGTGACTTGACAAGATGACTCTATAGTGACTTGCCAGTGACTACACAGTGACTTAACAGTGACTTGGTAGTGACTTGACAGTGTTCTATCAGTGACTTAACAGTGATTTGAAAGTAACTATACCGGGACTAAACAGTGATTTAAAAGTGTCTTAACAGTAGCTAAATATGGACGTTGACGTACAATGCGCAGTACGTTCAGAGGCCCATGCGACACCAAGCCACGGCTTAATAGTTACTTACTAAAAAAAAAATAGTAGCACAAAATAGTAGCCCAACCGACCAAAAGGCGGAGACACTAACATGTGACACGTAATCGCGGAGGAAAAACATAAAGTAATATCAACTACGGGTTAAATAGGTTAAAATAGTTGTTTTTAAAGCAGGAAGAGAAGCTTCCGGAGTTGATTACACGGTAGAGTTTATTGTAATCAGCACAGAGAACACGATATTGTTCATGCAAAGCATAGTTAGTGGTACAACGATTCAGCGAAAGGGTATAAAATTGCGAGTCGGTCTAACAGGAACGTTGAGGTTAATTTGGCCAACCAACTCAGATGAGTCGATTTCCTCCCATTAGTCAATCTATGTATAAATATTACACAGCAAAATAACTCTACGGTTAATGAGGGAGGGAACGTTAATCAAAAGTAGCCTACTAGAGTATGATGGTAAACGACCTCAGGATTGCAGTTTAAGCCACAAAGAGCAAACAATAAAAATTGCTCTTGCACAGATTCAATTCTATCTTGATGGGTCGAATATTGCGGAGACCACACACAGGATCCGTACTCGAGTATAGGACGGACACAAGAGAAATGTACAAAATTTTCGTTGCATATGGATCATCAAATTCTTTCGACCAGCGTTTAATAAACCCAAGAATACTCCTGGCCCTTACCAACAGTAGCCGTTATATGAGAGTCAAATTTAAGTCGGTGATCAAGGATTACACCAAGATCATTTACCTCATTGACTGTATTATTCAAACGCTCTAGTGGGACATTATTAATCATATAAGAAAAGAATTGTGGTGAGCTTCTGTAAAATGTCATAACCTTACACTTGGAACTGTTAAGGTTTAATAGATTATCTTAACACCAAGACTGAAATGCATCCAAGTCAGCTTGCAAATTAAAGCGGGAAACCAAATCATTATATGTGAAACAAAATTTCACATCATCGGCGTACATAAGCACCCGAGAGTGAGTAAAGACGGACGGAAGATCATTTATGAAGAGTGTAAAAAGGGGTACACCAGAGGTAACCTGGATTGGTTTGGAATATGAATTACAGAAAATAACTTTTTGTGTTCTAGAACTAAGGTAATCAGAGATCTAAATAAGAAGGTTAGTTGGAAAACCAATTAAACTCAGTTTGTGAAGCAGCAAGCAGTGATTGACAGAATCAAAAGCCTTACTAGAATCAGTATAAATCACGTCAGTTTGCATATTACATAAGAATCCTTTGATCACTAATGATGTAAGCTCTAATAAGTTAGTTGTAGTGGATCGCAAAGCCGTGTTGATAGGGTGAAATAATGGAACTGCATAAATGCTGCAATTGAGAAAGCTTTCGGAATTGCAGACAACTTTGAAATACCTCTATAATTCTCAACATCAGACTTATTAGCTTTTTTATGGAGAGGAATGATAAAAGATTCTTTCTATATCATAGGGAGTGAGATAACAGTGACGACTGTCAATTGTGTTTCTTCTTTTGAAAGATTGCCATTACTGATTTACTTACCAAGAGAGATGATTTGGAAATTAATGCTTAGTAAACACCTCAACAAAGGAACTGTCAAAACAAAAAATAGTTCACAAAACTTTTACACCACAGGCCTTTGTTTTGCAAGTTATTTTTATATAGAGTTTTTCGTTTTGGCAGTTGCTTGGTTAAGGTGTTAACTAAGCTCAAGCCCTTAAATTCAGCACAGCCTCGTGAGTGTAAACGACACTTACACATTTTTTGTTATTTACGAAGGGACTAGGCTACATCAACTGGACTGTTCATGCTGATCAATGTACTTAGCTTATGCCCAACTTAACTTTACTTTTATGTTAAGAAATTCATTTTTAACTCTAGTCTATGGCAATTTATGCCAGTGTACGGGCACGTTCTAGAAGTACCCTGTGGGGTATCTACTGCCACCTGCCTGCTACCTGATGCTAGCTCTCTCCCTCTCTCTCTCTCTCTCCCCCTCACTCTGTGCGTGTTTATTTAGGAAATAACATTTTTGTGGCAACACATTTTTGGATTTTATTACAGCTTCAGTCCGTTGAGTGCTTTTCTCACTCTCGCACGCTCACTCAGCTGCTCTGTTGAGGTCAACATGCATTTTATCATTTTAAATAGCAACAGGGCTGCAAACCCCTCTAAAATCGGAAGAGGTTCACTCCGGGGTTCGAACCCGCGAAACTTTTCGGGTTCGGGTTCACGGAGCGGGTTCAGAAGGTCGGTGAACCTAGGTTCGGGTTCGAACCGGGGTTCAGGAATAATTTTGTTTTTTGCTAATTCAAAAAACATGAATATAAATCGGAACAACCTTATTCAATTAGAGTTATTTTGAATATAATATTCGAGCTTTGTTTAAGTAGTTTATGGATAAAACAAATTTAACTGACCGAAAAAAAATTCGACAAAATTCGAAATTCAACATATGCGACTTTTTTAGTTCTTTACAATGATAGTTTACCCAAAACTTTGAGACATTAGAATTGTTAGGCAATCTTTGAATTCCTCCAAAAGAAGCTAAGAAATCGTTGATTATGTATTTGTCAGAATTCTTTATTTTCTAGATCCTAAGCTAAAGATTCCAATTCATGTTTATAAGAATATGAACTTGGGGAAGAACCATTGATGATTTTATTAATTAGTTCCTTTTGACGATTATACAATTTAGCAATTTGTCTCTTTGCAAGCAGTTTTTGTTCTAAGGACAACAAATTAACTTTCTTAGATCCAAAAAAAAGATGTAAGAATTGAAATTTCCAAATATGTACGAACATTCAAACCTTAAAACATCAATACAAGAACCTGTATGTTTGCAATTACGTATTTATATCGAAAAATAGCAAAATAAACATTTATAGCAGCTAGAAAAAAGGTAATCGGCCTTGTTCTCAATTCCACTTCCACAAAAGTTTTTGGAATGTGGAATTGATTCCTGTTCTGGTGAAAGTAAAACGAAAGACTTTTTCGGATTCAAGCTTTTTGCCTTTTGGCTAGTGAAATTAAAAGTATATTGCAAATTTGGCATTAAAAAATAAAAGCTACCCACGAAATGAAGTTAAATCATAATTCTTTGGTCAATTTAAGATGTTTTAGTATCCCAAAATATTACACACGGAATTCATTTTATTTTTAAATAATAAATTTTGCGAACACTTTCGGTTTCTTAGAAAAATGAAAAATTCGTGTTTTGAATTTCACATTGCGGATGCTCCGAACAGTTCGATAGGCATTTCTCAATCGATAGTCGTCTATCGTTGGTCAAAGGGTCGTCAGTCCATTAAAAAGTGATAATTTTATACAAAATCGAGTTAATTTCGCATGTGACCAATAATTTTAATGTGATGGCAACTCGGGAGATATAATTTGGACGATTGCATTTCGGAATAATATTATAATTTAATTTGTTTAATTTTAATTGTTGGTGGTAAAAATGTTTGCAATTTTGAGCTGTGAATTATCATAACGCGCTGCGTTTTTTGTAATTATTATTGAAGTAATTTTTTTTTTGAACCGAACCCTTTTCAACTTTTTTTCGCTCCGGTTCAGGTTCAGGTTCGGGCGTACAATTTTTTTCTGCTCCGGTTCAGGTTCGGTTCGGACTTCCCAAAAATCCCGGAGTCTCCGACTCCGGAGCGGTTCAACTCCGAACCGGTTTGCAGCCCTGTGGATGAGCTTCTAGAGAAACTTGCCTCCCTGGGCATAACATGCCAAGGGATACGCTGATGACATTGTCATCCTTGCGAGAGGAAAGTATGGAGAAACCTTATGTGACATAGTCCAGAGGGGACTGAAAGTGACGTCTGACTGGTGCGCATGGACCTCAACCTAACCCTGCGAAAACCAATAGTAAAAAAGGTTGGGCACAAAGGCCTTAACCCTGCAAAACCAAAAAAAAAAAAAAAAAAGAAACGCCTATCCGCTGGGCGCCTCATTACACCAGAAAAGAAGTCAACTACCTGCGGCGTTGTCTTTGACAACAGGCTGAGATTTGACGAGCACTTAGAGTATACACTCAGCAAGTGCACTAGAGCACTATTCACTTGCAGGAGCATAGCCGGAAAATCGTGGGGCATGGCACCACACATACTCCGATGGCTATACCGCTTATGGTTGTGGAGACCGATGCTCACTTATGGAGCTGTTGTGTGGGGAGAGAGAGCAAACCTCCTCACAGTTAGGAAGAAGTTGCAAAAAAAATTGCAAAAAGGCTGGCATGCATATGCACGACTGGAGCCATGTACCTGTCCGACAGAAGCGGCAATCGAGGTTCTGATGGGGCTTACCACAATTGCTCCACCCATACCATCTGCCTGAAGAAAAAGCAACACTGCTTAGATTAACAGCAGAAGGAGTGGGTAGAGACCACATAGTAAGCCTGAGAGACTTGGAAAGCTGAAAGGGAAATCCCTTAATCCTCCAACCCAGAGACGAAATGGTGGCCGAGCAATACTTTGACAGAAACTTTACTGTACACCAAAGTACTAAGAGAAATGGATCTCACTAGAAGAAACATATAAAATGCAACCACACACAATTATGAAATACAGACGGGTCCCTGACCCCCAAGGAACCGGACTTGGGGTAGAGGGACCTAGGAACGAAAATATCTGAACCAATGGGAGAACTCACAAGCTATTTCAAGCTGAAGTATGCGCCATCTCCCGTTGCGCAGACCTTAATATGGAAAAAGCACTACCATAATAGAGAAATAGCTATCCTCTCCGATAGCTACGCAGCGCTTAAAGCACTTAGCAGTAATAAGTTCACCTCTAAGCTAGTCTTAGAGACAAAGAACAAACTAGACCAACTAGGCAGCAGGAACAACCTGACTCTACGATGAATACTGGGACACAACAACTTCCTTGGAAACGAATTGGCTGATGAATGACACGCAGGGGTGCAGCCGCCGCAATGGTAGGGCCAGAGCCCTATTGCGGTATGGGCCAACACACAATAAAAGGTACTCCTAAGAATGGAAGAGAATACGCTTAGATCAGCCTCCTGGGTACACACCAGAGGAATGAGACAAGCTAAAGCATTAATAGTGAACCACAATCTCCAAAGGTTCCAAAAGTTAATCCAACAAGGAAAGAATGCCCTCAGATTCTGACAGGACTCCACACGGGTCCACTGCAGACTGCGGAGCCACATGTACCAAGTTGGGAATAACTAACACCCCAATTTTGTAGATACTGTGAAGAGAAGGAGGAGTCCACTGAACATATACTAGCACACTGCGATGCTCTCTAGCGAGGCGCAGACTCAGCAAATTTGGGAAACACATTCTCTCACACCCAAGCAATTGGTGAAACTTAGAAGCCAAGAAAAACTCCTGAAAAAAAATATATAATGTTGTACAACTCAAAAAAAAAATTTCTAAAATAAAGTTTTAGAGAATAAAGTGGACATGAATGAAATTGGCTTAATTAAAATCACATGTAATCAATGGTTTTTCGGGCTTTCGGGAGTTTATTTACAGATTCACAATTTACACACGGGTTTCTATTTACTCTCTTTACACTGGTTTGTTGAGACGGGTTATTCTTTCTGTAATTATTAAAAAATTTCTTCCTTTAGTCCTCTAACGAATCAAGACTTTTGTTAACAAAATCCAGCAGCAACAACCCAAGGCTGATGTCTTCTCACAATCCTAACTGCAGCCTTTGGCATTTCCTCATCATCATGAAAATGCCTTCTGGTGGTGCTATCAACACCCAAGCATCTTGATGATCTAACCCAGGCAAAACACATTGCGAAACGTGATTTGTAAGGTCATCATTCAAAAGGCATCTCGACTGCAAGGAGATCTAGAACCCAGTACCAGTCCCAGTCCCAGTCTCGATCCCGATCTCAGGCAGCCAACAAAAATTAAAATGGTTATACATTCATGTAATTTAACGAAATTCAATTGAATGCCAAGTCGGCAGCCACAGCTACAGCTCCAGAGCAAACTAAACTAAACCAAACGGAGGCCAACTCCCAGCCAAGTGGCTGCTGCTGCTGCTGGTTCAGTCTGTGGCGATATTGCCGATGCCAAGCGTGAGATTATCGACGATTGTATGCAGCGATGATGATGCTGATGAGGATGAGGTTGAAGGCAGAATGGCCCTGGCTCCCGTAAGAGCAGACAATGCACCCGCCAAGCCAACTGCAGTCAAGTTCACTTTTCATGCAGGCAGTTGCAGCAGTCATTGACTTTGGTTATCGCACGCCAAAAACAAAAAACGACATGCCCAGACCCAGGCCCAGGCCCATACCCAGAACCCAGAACCAGAACCCGGCTCATCCCGAGTTCAGCGCGCGCTATCTGCATGCGATCAAATTTCCTGGGCTTCTGTTGTGGACAGCTCCGGCGATCATATTGAGCCTGCTTTTGACATTTTGGACACAATTTGAACCTTTTACTTTTTCGGGCAGCACCGCTCAGCGAGACACACGATTTCCAGCTTGAGCGGATTTCCAGGAATCGCGAATTGGTATCGAACTGTAGTCGCTGGTCTTGTGTCTGCCAATGACATTGATTGAGAAATTGATTTCAAAATCGTTTTCGCTGCCTTCGCCTCGATTTGGATCTTCACTCGTCAAAAAGACTCCTCGTTTTCTTTTCATCTGACATTTAACCGTTTTGACTTGAAAACTTTTGTTATTTAAATGGGATTTATTTTTGAACACAAACAGTTGATAAACAGAAGGTCGGAGGAGAGAGTTTCCATGTTCAATTTAATGGAAAATGAAATTTACAAAATCGCATGAACTCGGCGCCCAAAACGAAACATAAAACGTAAAATGCAAATGTTTAGTTGGGTTTTTGCTGTTGCAAAAAGTTTGCTTTGCAAATTTTCTGTTGCACATGAAATGTTTTTGACAGATGTCAGAGGGATGAATATACTTTGTATGTTTGTAAACTGAACTCTACCAATTCATTACAATATTTATTTATTTTGTTAAAGTTGCCAGGCTTCAAAGCCAAATTTAAACCGGGGAGAGTCAAAGGCGTCTCTAAGCGTTAGGCTTTAGTCGTCGGCAATGGAAGCAGAGAAGTTGCCAATGGCAACTGAGAAAGTAATCTTACACAAGCACGTAAGAGTCAGAGAACAGAAAGCAGGAAGCTTTTAAAAGCTTCTCTCTGCTAGAAAGACTTTTGTTCTTTGCTAATGATTTGATTACTCGGCCGCTGCCAACGCACAAAAGGCTAAACAAATATCTGTTACTTTTCTGAACTCTTATGAAATGTTTTCCTTAAGCATTATACACCTTTTTCCTTCCTTTCCAATCTTCCTACCACACTTGCCCTTGTCTTACCTTTCTAAATTGCATTCCCATTCCCAGATCCCTTTCCACCCACCCATTACTTCCCAGCGACAATCTCTCACGCCCCGTTTATGCCCAAACTGGCACAAATCATTTTGATTATCCAGCCAGATTCACAGATGTAGTACGAGTATGTAGGTACATTGGTAGCTAACTGTCAGTTAATTTCAATTTTGAACATGATACGCCCCAAAAAGGATAACTCGTGTGACAAAAAACAATTAAATGGCGGGGTGTCACGATACGTGAATGTCGCTGAACAGCGAATGCACGAACCTGAAGCGAAACCTAATGAAATTCACAAATACTACACACATACATGCTGTTCCCCCGACTCGTTCTACCTACACATGCATAGAGAAAGCGTGAAAATGAAATGAAAAATCACGCCGCACCAAAGAGTGAGGGAGCGGGGCAATGGGTGAGCGGTAAGCAAGCGCCGAGGCATGCACAATTGGGCGTTGTAATTGAATTAGTCACACCCACAGATTGCACACATGAATGACTTGCCGAAGACAAAAAGACACAACGAGCTGGAGAAGAGCGGGGAGGGGATTGCAGCGGCAGCTAAAATACGAAAAAAATAGCGATTTATATTATTAAACTAGGTTACCAGGCAACCTAACAGGATATGCAGAAGCAGGCAGAGGGGTAGGTGTTGTGGATGATGGGGTGGATGAGGTGAGGTGACTGACTCGGCATAGAGAATCTCTTTTGGGCATGTGGCGCATTTCGGTACACTCAGGGAAAGAATGTATTGTAAAAACTATGACAATCATATTGGATTTAACACTGTCAATTTTGTATTAAAGACAATTAATTTGCGTTTGATTTGACGAACAACACCATATTTCAGTTGCTACTTTTATATTGATCATGGACGGAACTCCAACTTGAGAATTACAAGTGGTCTCATGTTTTTAGGTAGATGGTTTCAATTCAATGCAAGTGGTGTCTTATGTGAAAGTCAAAGTGTAAATATTAATATTTCAAAGCATTTTTCCCTCAGTGTTTCCCTTAGAACGATGCAAAAAAAGGTGCTGGCCAACGTGAGCGGTCAATCAATTACTAAAGGATAAATCAGGCTAGTGCTTAACTCTTTTAGGACCTTAAGCCCTTGCAAATGTCCGGATCAATAGTCAAGCTGATGAGATCCAGCTCACCTTATGAACTGAGTTATACCAGAGATTTATTGATATGATAGATGACGCATATGAAACAAAAACTATTGTTCTTGGGAGCTGACATTGGATCACAAAAAATCAAGTTTGTATGAGATGCGGTATCTGTATATGTAGTGTCTTTTGTTATACAGACATTAACGCTATTTAGCAAATGGTGTCCGGAGTTACAATTTACCTGTTCGATTTTGTGTAAACGTTGTTATCTTGCATACAAATGAAATAATGCTTGTATATAAGGTATAAGAAATACGAAATTCAATTCAGAGAAGGTTACGACGGGATCTAGTTTAGCCAGTTTGAACCACTTCAAAAGGGGGAAAAAACAGTTACGACCAAATCAAACTAAATCAAAACAGGTTCCAAATTCATTCAAATTGTGTGAACATTAAGATTCATAGCAATTTATTGAACCAATGCGAGATCTCTTATGGCCGACCAGAGATGAAAACGAAAACGAAGAACGGTTAGGCTTACGGCTTACGGTTACTGTTTTGGCAAATCGCCTTATTCTGCTTACTGTTATTTTACGATTTTGAAATATTTGGAATCACAATTTTTTAGTAAAAGTACTAAATGATTTGGAAATTTTGGGCTGTGACACTTTGTGACGCCATGTGATCCCAGCATAAAGGCTCACTAAACAAAAAGAATTTGATGTCTTGGTTTTAGCGACCTGATCTGTGTAAATCCAAATGTTTGGTTATTCCGGCTCAAGGTCATCCGTCCCATCCAAGGAATGAAAAATGTGGAAATTCTTTGTTTTCCCATAATATATTTCGAGCCCAAATCGGGGTCCGTCAATTGTCTTCAGGGGGCTAATAAACAACATTGAACAGATATAAATAACAAGAATTTTAGCTAACGAAAAGTGAAAAAAATTCAAACCTATACATAATTATACGACAAGAAACAAAAGTGCTCGCCTCGGAGTTTGATGTAGAACCAAAACTAGATCCATAATTTGAGCGATTTGGAATCAACTAGCTCAAATCTACTTGGCTTTGTATAGTCGGTTTCAATTCGCCTTATGTTCGCCATCTGATCTAGATGGCGTGCTTTTGTGCCTCTTCACCTATAAATTCGAGCAGTTTTAATATAAGCGTCCTTATAGGAAAATCGCTAGTGATTTCTGTGGCACACCCTAATATTGTGTGATTACTTACGTTTTCGTAAAATAAATAAGCAAAACTAATAAAGGGAAAGATGGGCAACGAGACAGAAACAACGCAGCTAACTAAAATGCTGATGATTGAAATGTGGAAATTCATAGAAATAGCGTAATACAGTCTCTGAGTCTTTTTAATGAAAACCAATCTGAATTGAGGAAAAGAAAAAGTTGTACAACGGCTATTAGAAATATAACGGAATACATATTTGCAGAAAAACAGATAATAATGGTCATTATTAACCAGAGATTAAAACCGAAACGAATAACGGTTAGGGCCACGGTTACTGTTCTTGCCGATCGCTTTTTTGCGGCTACGGTTATATTACGGTTATGGGATTTGGGTTACGGTACAAAAACGGTTATTAACCTGATTCTGATACGGAATTTGGTTACGGTTTCACTTTGACGGTGCAAGTGTGTGTGTGGTTATTCTTGCCATATCTGCGCAACGGCAATCAATCGAAAACCAATACAACAATGTGAGACAGACCGATTCGAAAAAGCCACAACAACTGGCACTGGCCTATGCACATGTGATAGGCAATGGAAAAACGTCCTCCACATTAAACACAAAATTAATGTTTGCATGTTAAGGAACAGCAACAATACACAGCCCGTACACTTCTACACATTATTCTGCTTGTATCTATATGTATGTAGTTACTGCACTAAATTTAAGTTCTTGTTCACAATAACCAAATGTTAGGGTAACAGTGGTGTCCACAAGCCAATCGTATCTATTTGCAAACGCGAGCCGAAATTATGGTTGTGTGAATCGGTGAACACTACATTGCAAGTAAAACGTCTGATGTTTGAAGAGTGCTGTCTTCTTCACCAACACAAGCGCACTTTTTTGTCCTCTTCATTTGTCCGCCTCTGATATATAAGCATGTTTAAGGCTCTCGATTTCATTCACATCTAGAGGAAGAGAGTAACAGTGTTATATAATTCGAAAGCTGATAAACTAGAACACTTTTGTTTTTCGTGAAGGACTTTGCTTGGTGCTCACCCAGCTCTGCCTTTTACCATGAGCTTGGAATTATTAGGGTTGTCGAAAATATTATCGATATATCGAAATATCGATATTTTTGCACAAAATGAAGGATATCTTTGGAGATTATTTCAGGGATATTTTTGCAACTTTGCCTTCAGTCACAATGCTGCGAATAACTGTTTCTTGTGCTCTGGACATGTAAGGCACAATGTTTAAAAGTTGTTTTATTAACTCTAAACTGTGCAAAAAGTTGTAAGGACCATGGCAACTCAACAAACATAAAGGCGCACTTAATTGCAAAGCATGGAGATGCTTGGCTGAAATGCAGCTAATTTTTAAAAACAGTAAAGAATAACATGATTGCAGCATGACGACTATCGTCAAACAGTGGCAGTCGCCTATAGTCATGCTGTACACATATTGTTCTCCCTTTAAACACAAGTGTGCGACATCTGAAGATGTAATTTTTGAAGGATCGCTCTTCGCTGATTACAATACTGCCATGATATCTCAACAACCAATAGGACAGGAGAATAAATTATTGGAGTACAATTGGAATTTACCGTTGTTTGCCCTGGAACGGGACCCTATTAAGTTCTGAATTGCAGAGAAAGACGCATTGCCAGTGCTTTCTAACTGCGCATTGTCATATCTTATTACACCGGGAAGCTCCGTGCCATCGGAACGATTGGCATCGGCTATAAAAAATGTGGTTTCTGACACCAGAAGCCGAATGACCGATGAGCACATAACTCAACGCGTCACCCTTAAATCTTTGTCTAACGATTATTGGTAAAATCAGAAGTTTTTAAGTTTCGAAGATTTAACTGAATAAGTTTTTCTTACGCTTTGTAGTTCGAATGTTCTAGTTTAAAAGATGATGAATTAAGAAAGTAAACACGGCTTTCGTTCCATAAATTTAAATTCATGAACAAGTTTTCAGAACTTCTTATCTTATAATTTTATAAATATACATTAAATCTATATTTTTTGCGCATTCAGATTGTAGTTCTTATTACGCGTCAAATGACGCCTCAATTACCTCAATAGACCTGTTCATTGTTAAGATCCGGGCTTTTATTGAAAAATATCGAAAATATCGATAATATCGATGTTTTTGACACCAAAATATTTATATCGAAATGATGTTTTTTTCAATATCGCCAAAAATATCGATATAGATATTTTTTAAATTTTCGACAACCCTAGATATTTCCTTTTTCAATTTTAATTATGAAAAAAAAACGGTCACTCTATTTTTTTTAATTTATTTATTTGCTATCTTGTCTGATCACAAAATGCTTTTTGAAAAATTTGCAGAAATAAACTACTGAAATTTCTGGTCTCTCACACTGCCTTCACCACCCTTCGTCTCATTTTATTTCGGACGGCCCCTCCCACTAAAAAATTTATATGCAAAACAAAATGTTAACAAGCCGCAACACATAACTCAAACTATCAACGAAAAAGATGAAAACGAGCCAAGGCCCAAAGATACATATCAAATAAAATATTTTGTTATGCTCATTAGCAGGGAAAAAGGCTGAAAACTCAGGTCTAACAATCAACACCCCTAGCCCAAATAATTTATAATGTCTTAATTATTTCGTTTTATTATTTTTGTTTGGCTTAGTTTGGTCAACAAATTGTTTATGAAGTCGACCAGCCACGAACTAACATGAAAACACTTCCTCTATACGGGGAGGGGCTGCGCCTACGAAAATGATATGCAGCCAGATTAGCAGACGTGATAATTTGTTCAACGCGGAGTCCCGTCCCGATGTGCTCCAGTGCGCTCAATAAGGCCAAGTCGAATTTATATATATAGAAAGAAAAAAGTTAGAGAGAAGGTTCAACTACTAAATTGAAAATTAACATATTTCGGCAGTAGATGCTATCGGTGCTCGGACCAGCCCAAGACACATTTGTTTACCCGCCAAGAACAATAACAACGGCAACTCCCAAAGGTTAATTTAATTTTCCATTTTCCGGGCTCTGCCAAAGAATAAGGAAAATTTTTCATTTTTTAAATTGATGGCCGCCGGAGTCGGTTTCAGACTCGGCTTCCTGTCTTGGCAATTGTCTGGGCACAAATCTCATGCCCACCGCAAATTGAAACTACAACATGGCATTGTCCTTAGCGATTGAATAAGAATTATGCCAAGGATCCCGCACACACACACACACACACATAGCTGTTGCAGACACCCAGGGAGACTTTCATGTAGCTGGCTGTCAAGCTGTTTTGGAGCATTGTGATTAATGTGATTCTGCTCCTGCTGCTCTTTTACTGCCTTTGTGTCCATTGTCTAACCGTTTTGGCATGTTTGTCATTTGGGAAATTGTGCGGTGGCTCCTGAACCAAAGACTCGGAGAGAGCCGGCAGGTAAGTAAAGTGTGTTGGGCCACCTAGATTGCAGGTAGTTGATAAAATCGGCTCTATTTAAGAATGAAAATTTTGGGGGAAAAACTGGGATTAATTCTGTGGACACCCCTTCGATTCTTTGTAGAGTTTACATAGCTTTATCAACTGGCTTTGTGCAGATCATCGATATCGAACTGCAAGGGCTTAAAGGGCCACTATGTGCCCAACGCGGTTCTTACTGAATCAGAACTTTCTTCGCTTATAAATATTCATTTCCGACGCTATTAACTATATATATTCTTGATCAGGACGAGGAGCTATTAATCCACAACGATATTCCAACCAATTGTATTAAAATCCACTCGATCAACAAATAGAATCATCAATAAAACTCTCCCAGTCAATTGCACCTTCATTTTGAGCCACTCTGCTCACTCGCTTGGATCTCAGACCCGTCACATGCCCCGTCATTAAATCGAGCAGTCAGTCAGTCAGTCAGTCATACTCGTACACCGTGGACTGACTGATGGCCATTGCCATTCTCCATGGCTGCCGCACATGCGCGTCAAGACCAGCGACCATTCAACGCGCTTAGTCGGAATCTATGCGTCTGCGTCGTACAGGGACTGGGCAGCTCCAGCTCCTTGAAATGCAACAGCGGCGACGTCGTTTTGGTGCAAAATGTTTGCGGCAAAACCTGCAATTACCATCGCCAGCTTTGATAGCTTTTGCAATGGAGCTCTGCCTGGCCGGTGCCCAGGCACTTCGTGCTGTCTCGGCCCTGTTTAGGTTTTTAGGCATTTAGTCTTTGTTTCGACAGGCCAAAACTGGTAACACGAAGCCGAAGCCGGCTGCAGTTACGACTGGGAGCTGGACTCGGAGCTGAGTCTGGTAGTCTGGTAGCTCTGCGGTTGATATGTTGTTGAGTACTTTTAATTTGCATGCTGTTAATGGTAATGGTGTTGCTTCATATTAGGCAAGAGCCGCAGAACGAGATGTGCGGGATGCCAAGACATTGAACTGTGATGCGGTTTTTTTGCTTTAGGGGGTGTGTAAAGGCCACAGGACTGGTCTGGGCTGGCATATTAATGGCAGGATTGGAATCAAATCAAATGAAAGCTGGAATGTGGTTGAGATTTAAAGCTGCTTGCAGACAAAATTGTTGTAGTATGAGTGGGGATCCTTTATGAAGTAGGTGAAATGATGAATAAGTTTTCTCTTGAAGTTCGAGGGCGAATGAATTAATTTCGAGGATTTCCAGGATGACCAGGACAACCACGGAGTTTGATCGATAAAAATTTAACTAGGAAAACAAATTAAATTCGGAATCAGAACCGAAACTGTACCTAAATAAAACACAAACACGGCTTTTAGATCCTCTTCCAGAAGCTGAATGAATACATTCGTATTCGCTTAGGTCGTCTTAAATGCTCACAAATGTGACCCTACCATTTGGGGGCTCGTTATCTCAATCTATTTTTGGGTGCTCTCGATCTTGTGTTCAAGCGCAAGCATTATAGCTTCATTAGAATATGAAGATGTATAACGCCAAACGATTTTTTTGCACACGATTTTTCCCCCTGGCTTTTCATCTGGCTTTTCGCTCTCTTGAAATTTTGTCCAGAAGCCAGAGAGAGAGAGCGCTCTAGAGCCAGCCGCGTTTTTGTACGCATACAGCGACAGCCGACGACTGTAAGTGTGCACACGTATTCTCAACAGGGACCGTAACTGTTATAACTTTTATGATAAAAATTACGAAAAAACAGTTATTTCTAAATTTTTATATAAAAATTATAATATAACTGTTATTGTATAATTTTTATATAAAAATTTTTGAATAACAATTAAATTATAATTTTTTTTTTTCAATTATGAAATAACAATTAATTTAAATTTTTATAAAAAAAAAAAAATTAATTGTTATAAAAAAATTTTTATTTAACAATTATAAATTAATTGATATGAAAAATTTTTATTATAAAAATTAAAAATAACAATTACTTTAAGATATCCCTCGTGCCAAATATCGTAGGACAAAAGTTTGGATGTAACTTTGATCTGAGGGCTTATATGTTTATATTCTAGTGCTTGATGGGCTAATACATCAATGGGCAATGGCGAAAATCGGTTAATTAAGAAACAATTTTTAAAATCGCTCCAATCTACTACACCAACAAAATTGTAGAAAATTAGTCCATATATGTACTACTAGGAATATGCAAAAAAAACTTATCTCTGACCATCCTCATCACCAAAATCAATCCATATGCTTACCAACATTGAAAAACAATTTGTTTGCACAAACATTAATTAGGTAACGAAATATAAAGGTTTTACAAAAATAGCGGTGAATAGCAATGTCTGACTTGACAGACCAAAGCGCCAAACACATTTCTTGTTCTTGTGCGTGTTCCCCAAATTAGGTTTGTCTTATGGACCATAAGTTATGGTACAATAAATTGTAAAATGGTAATTTCGAGCATGTGTGTTCTGTCGGCTCCTGCTTTTTGCTAAAATTGCTAAAACCAAACAATCTGCAGTCATTTTAAACTGGCTGAAAGTTCAGCCGGCTGGTTCGGCTTACTTCATAGTACTAGCCTACACAACAGGTTCATAGCTTAATCAATTTCTGTCATATGGCTCTGAACCAAGGCTGCTCTGGAAAAGGTTCGGAACGGGATTTGAACCCATTGGTTCCTTTACTTATCGATCCTAATGTTAAGGTTCGAGTAGAGATTTTTTGAAATGTCGTTGGGATATTTGCCATCCAATTCAGTTGTGGTGCTGATTATCATCCTTTCGTGAGAGGGCTCTGCTATTGAACTCCCTACAGAGCCCATAGTAACATCAGTTTTCAAGAGTCTTTCTTCTTCGGATTTGTTATGATGTTATCGCAAATTTCCCCTCAAATTTTCCCTAGCTAAATTTCAATATATGTATCCTCGTGAAGGCGGCGAGATTCAAAAATTGGAATCCAATGTCAGCTCCCAAAAACAGTAGTTTTCACATGCGTCATCTATAATATCTATAAATCTTTGGCTGTGGGCAACTCTGTTTGTCAGTGAGGAAACACTGTTTTATATAAATATATATAGACATAGTACTAAATAAATAATTTGGAAATATAATATTTTTGTTTATTTATTAAGTTTTAAAAATAACAATTTTTTTATGGCGTCAGAAGAAAGGTTGCACCTTAAGTCAGTCAGAATCAGCTTCAGTGCGGAAAACGCTCTTTCTACACTGACTTGTGTGGCCGGTACGCAATGGATAACTAAAGCCAATTGATAAAGTCGAGGATAATTGAACTTGTTTTCTTCCCAATACTTCATAATTTCGTTTTTACTACTAATCGGCTTGGGGTTGTAGCTATTTATTTCCCCCAAAATCAGCTGAAGCTCGGCATCATCATCCCCATCCGAATCAAGATTCCCAGACGTCGCTTCAATTGAATCTAAAAAATTGTCCAAACGTGAGCAAGAACTTTGTGATGTGTTGCTTCTTCCTGGGTCAATTCTTTTTGGTACACGGTCTTTATTTCACCTTATTGTTATTATTTGCCTTTAAATAAAATTATAAGATTTTAGGTAAGTTACATAGTGTCTTAAGTCGGGTCAACTTTTTATAAATTTTTAAATTATTAATCAAGGAATTTAAATTAATTGTGATACTATAATTTAAAATAAATTATTTAACTGTTATTCGAATTTATTTTTTTATAAATTATCCGATACCAATTAAAAGAAATTTTTTGGAAAAAATTGCAAATAAAAATTTATTGCTTTAGTGGACTCGCCATTCAAAATTATGAAGTCTGATCCCTCTTTTTAATCGGAACAATAATTTTTTAACAGTAATTTTATTTTTTTCATAACTGTTAATTTCGGTCCCTGATTCTCAAGCATTACTCACACAAGCAAGTGCATTCTATTTTTTAGATTTTTACGCTCTCAACTTTGTGTGAGCGGAGAAGCGCGATTTTCGGCGCCACCAAAAAAAACAGCTGCATATTGCAAAACCATTGTATGGGCGTTCGGCATCTTAGGGATTATATTGGTCTTTGGTTGCACTGTTCAAATATTTCTAAACTGATTCGGTATGAGGTTAAGGATTTTTTGGTTCCAACAAAACCTGTTCTTAAAATATGCTAAGTATCGTTTCCGGCTACGTTTCTGTTTCTAAGTTTCACATGGTTCCCCTCGGTATAAGGTTTCGATTTAGGTTTTGTTTTGATTCTTCTGCTGCAACTAAATTCGACTCCACTCTGAAAATAATTTTGAGTCGCAGACGTGTCATTTCTCGATTGGTAGCTGGAAAACTTGCCTTTTCGTTTGGTTTATCATTTCATTAGTGATTTCGTTCTTCTATTTCTTCCTCCTGTTAGCAAAAATTATTAGTTTTATATGGCTTTTTCGTGATTTTTTTTTTGACACAAATGAAATTCCTCTCTGGGAACTCTAAAACGCCCTCTGACTGCAATTCCAAATAATAACTACTTGGAGAATTGAAAGAAGAAGGTTGGCCCAAGTTTATTGTGTCCGCCGGGTAAATTCCTTAAAGGCTATAAAATAGATTTGCAAAAAAAAAAGATTAAGCCTTAAAAGAAACTGACACAGTAGGCTTATCAGTTAATATAACAAGCTTAGCTTTGGCCCTCTGGGCACTTGAAGATGTGCCCAGATGTGACGCCTTGGCTAACACTCACTCGAATACCAAAAAATCAACTCAACATTTACAGCCAGAGGGTAGGCAGAGCTAAACGAACTTCTTTTTCTATCATTTTTTTCTTTTGTTGTACCATGTCGTTAGGCCATTCCAAGTATCTCGTTTTAACATCCCCGTTAAAAGGCCACCAAAAAAAATAATAATAATAATATTAAAAAAAGAATCTGCAAATGACGCGCAAATGTTTCAACACTCTCGACCTCAGCTTGGACCCACTGCAGCAGCAGCAGCAGCAGCAGCAGCAGGCTTTGCCGTAAAGCCTTACCAAGAACAAAAATGTAATAATAATAAAAAAGAAAATTATTGCACTTCACATTCATAGTCATCGGACAGTGCCATCTTTTGCTCGGGGCTGTCCTCGAACTCATCGTTGTGGCGGCTTCAAAGGCCGCGTTATGAAAATGCAAGGCGAATTGCGCAAGAGCCAATGACGGGACCAGAAGAAGTGGCTGAGGATCGGACTGCTACGGCGCTGGCTTGCTCTAACAAGAAGGTGATATAAGTGGTTCGATTGCCAATGCCGCCGCCATCGCACAGTGGTGGCAGCAAGCAAATGATTTGAGTGAAATGGCAAGCAAAAAGTTAAATGTAGAATTATTTAAGGATTTGGGGGATGTTAATAATGGGTTCTATCTAAGAAATTTCATGAAAATGCTTTTCCAAAGATTTAAAAAAAAAATGTAGAATAAGTGTTAAATAATTCAAATTTTTGAACATTATTTAAGAATTTCCAATTTATCTTTAAAAATTTATCAAATACTTTGATTCTTTAATTTTTAGCGGACTGTAAGCCAATCTTTTTGAAATTAAATATCTAGGTTGAGGTGCAGCTTACGGCGGCGTAGACAGCTATACTATACAACAAACCTCAGAAAATAGAAAGAGAAAACCAATTATTGTGCGTTTGTGTGCTCGTGGCTGGCTGATGCACACGAAACCATTTGCTGCCCACAATGCAATCAACGCTTAGATAAAGCAAACATATTTATTGTCGCGAGGCTTGGAAAAGAAAGAAAACAGAGAAAGGATAAGAAGTTGTTGTTGCCATTCTAGGTAGATAGAGCCAGCCTAGCTTGAAGTAAGTCCTAATAACTCAGTACCTTCTGTTAAGAGCAAACCTCTGCGGAACCAGCAATTTAGCTTAATCCACGATTTCTGTGCATCAACTTTTATAAATAACTTTTAAACATTTTGCTTCACATGTCCAGAGCACAAGAAACAGTTTTTCGCAACAGTGTGACCGAACGATAAAACATAAATATCACCGAAAAATATCACCATAAAATATTTGATTTCCAAAAGGGCTTAAAACTGGTTCGGAGTTGAACCGCTCCGGAGTCGGAGTCTCCGTCATTTTTTGAAAGCCCGAACCGAACCTGAACCGGAGCTGAATAAATTTTTCTACCCGAACCTGAACCCAAATCGGAATAAAAAAAGTCGAAAAGGGTTCGGTTCAAAAATATGTTTCTGCTAAATTTGTTCTAGAATCTATAAATTTCCAATTTACGTAAATGAACTCATACAGGTTTTTGTAAGCTTAAATATTTGGGGTGGGGGGGTCTGAGCCGCTGGGGGGTTGTGGCCCTCGTATTGGCCCCAAAAATATATTTAACATTTTGTTTATGTCTGTGTTCCTTTTATTACTAACTTTTGGCAGCAACCTATCAGTCTACACCTTCTTTAAGTTCGTGAACCAGAACTCGACTTTTTCAAAAAAAAATTTTTTTCTTTTGACTTGTGAATATTATCAAAATTTTTTCGTAATGACAATGTAAGTATGAGGAAATATCTTTGGTCCATTGCCTTTTGATAAAAATATGTTTTTTGTAACAATTTCTTTTTGGTTATGTGACGTCAAAAAAAGAGAGATAGGGGGGTAGTGAGCCACTTTAAAAAGTCGGTTTTGACTTCAAAAAAAAAAAAAGAACTCAAAAATAAAAACAGAACGTAAGTTAAAGTCGGCTCAACCGACTGATACCGTTACTCATGAAAAACATTTTAACAGGTCGCGTTCTAGTGTGCCATCAAAAAGTATGCAACATTTTTTAGGGTGGTAGCGGGGAGGGCTTGTTCCTTTTGCTTATAACGACCGTTCATCCGATCTTTATCATTCTCGGAAATCGATTCTTTTGCTAATTACTAACTATCTCTAGAAGGTACGAATCCTCTATCTTTAAAACTGTGGAGTATAACTTTCCAAATTGCGGGGCGGGGGGGCGTGGCAAAATTTGAAACAAACTTGCGCGTCGATAAAGCTTTGTCCCATGTCAAACCTCTATCTCTTACCATCTCTGGTCGCTACGCGCGCGCCAACGGCAGCCAAATCGCCGGCTTTTATCTTTCTTTTTGTCGAAATGATCCTCGCCTGTACATACATTACACAGAGGGAAAAAACCGAGAACATTGGACTCAAAATGAGCACAAACGTTATCAAAAAGTATGCATGAACGGGTTTTCTCACATGTAGTGCAATGTTCTCACTTCAAGAACAATTTTTTAAGAACGCAAAAACTCAAATTGAGTTGATATTGTTCCATTTTTGAGAATATGATTTGAGTTAATATTGTTCCGTTTTCAAGAACATTTTAAACTCACCTAGGAAAAAAATTTGATTGCACTTGGACCAGGTGTGGGCGGATTCCTCACATTTGGGTGGAATAGGGAACGGGGGACATACCTCTTTTGATTGGACGTGAAGGGAAGGCAAGACTCCTGGATGTGAGCGCCTGCTTCTTCTCCCTCCACCCCCATATATTCCATAGGAATCAGAAACATCGCTTCAACGACCCACTCCTCCTAACTTGTTTCATTTAAGTTATTCAGAAAAACACAGAAAAATTTTTTCGGGCTTGACTGGGGTTTGAGCCCGGTACCTTATGCATTCAACGTATGGAATGACGCGCTAGCCAATTCGGCCGTTGAACAGTTTTGCTGAAGCAAGTCTAGAGGGCTGCTTATGCTTTGTTGAGCTGACAAGAGGGAGATCAAAAAGAGAGCCAACTCGCTCTCTCTCTCTTGTATATCTCTCTCTTGAAAACCGGTTTTGTTGTTGTTCAAAGCAAATATTATCCGATTGAGAACAACTTTACTCATTTCAAGAACAGTTAGAACATTCGTTCTCAAAAATTTTGAGAACATTCTGTTCTCATTTTGAGTTGAAGGCAACTTATTTTCTGAACACGTTTTTTCCCTCTGTGTAAAAATAAAAAAAAAATAAAAAAAAAAAAAAAAAAAAAAAAAAAATTTTAAACCCTCTCCCTACATATTTAGATTTAGAAAAACGTTCTCTCATTGTAAACTCAATCCCAATTTATACAACTGAATCTTGGGATTTAAGCTTATAAACTTGTTCTTGTTTAAAAGGAACTAATAAATAAACGCATGAATGATTCTGCACCATATTCATCTTTTGATAAAATTGAATCTTTCTAAGTAGCAAGAAAATAATGAAAAAGTGACGATTATCAAATTGGTAAACGACTTCATTGAGTCTTTTCTGGGTATTTAAAGAATGCTTCAAAATTCGAATGTATTAAAGCTCTGGAAAAACTATCATTGTGCTTACAACTGATTTTAAAAGATTTTAAAAGATAGCTAGCATGATCGGAGCGGTGTAATATGTCAAGATCACCTTAAGTTCTGCCGTCAGTTCATCATTCAGTCACATGTGTGCGCGCGCCCTTAAAATTTTTAAGTAATTTCCAATTTAATGTTGTCCGAACTAGCGATAAAACAAAATTATTCCTGAACCCCGGTTCGAACCTGAACCTTGGTTCACCGACCTTCTGAACCCGCTCCGTGAACCCGAACCCAAAATGTTTCGCGGGTTCGAACCCCGGAGTGAACCTCTTCCGATTTTTATGAGGTTTGCAGCCCTGATTTCCAATATATCGACTCGGAAAAATATGCAATAATGATATTCGTAAGTTTGGGTAAAAATATCGGTATTTAGATTTTTCGATAATATTTTCCATCTAAATGGTCCATCACCTCTAGATTTTTGGTAATTTGGTAAGCTAAAAGTTGCCTTTTTGTCCATATTTAGTCGCATTTTGTGGGAAATCAATTCTTTTGGTTTGACTCTTTTTGATATGATCGCAAGGCACATCTTCTTAACTTTGAAATAAACTATCCCTAACAATTCTACGATTATTTAAAGCAAAGGTATTCCGATTCTGAATGCATGTCTTCAAAATTACAAAATTGTTTACTTCCCAAAACAATGGAATGGAAACCACACCCATTGCATACTTATGGGCAGAACAAAATAATGACATATCTGGCACATGTATTCAAAATGGTAAATCTTCGCTTAAGAAAATCGTAGAATTATTTGGGAGCATTCAATTTTTAAGCTAAGAAATAGTACTATACGATTTTGTCAAAGAGAGTCAAAACAAACGTATGGTTCTGTAGTCTTGGGTGATTTTTTAAAGGTAACCGACAATTGGAAATGTTTTGATAAGTATTTTTTAGTACAGAGACGATGGTCACACTGGATGGCTGACGCTTGAGAGGAGATCGCGTTAGCAGAAGGCGTTAGTAGTTTATTAGAGATGACAACCCGTGGTGATAATGTAAATAGTAACCCGTATGTGTATATAGTAAACCCGTGTGTGTAAATAACCTTGTAAATAAAGCTCGGAAGACCTGAGAAAAACAACCATTCACAGGTCCTTCTCAAAACGACCCTTAATATTTAAAATCATCATTTTTAGCAACTTAAAGCTCAAGTGGACAAAAATCTAAAAGTGATTTTACATTTCTGTAAACAGATTCCAGGTCAGCATACGAAATTTATCTAGAAACACCAAAAACCTCTTAATATACTGAACCTTGTTGCCTAGTGTAATTAATCGATATTTATCAATTGAGTTAAAAAGTATTCCACGGATTGAATTGACCAAAAAAACTTTTCAACACAAGATTTATTGAAAATGTTCGCAAATCGCTGGGTATCAAAGGCTTAAGGGCTTCTCAGTAGCTAACAAAAGGAGTTGAAGCCTCCTCAGTCTGCCTTGGCAGCACTCTTACTTCAACCTGCTTGTCCTGTTGCGCGGAAGGCACATGTGTTAAACTTAAGTCTTAGACTGAATTTTACAGGGTAAACAAGTGTTCGACCCCCACGAACTTAAATTTTAATTAATAAAAAGAACAATTTAAAAAATCTTTCCCTTCACCTTTCGAATAACTTGAATTCACGTGAATTTTAAGAATTATTTCTTCACCACTGTGCTAAGGCCTTGGATCGAAAAGCGGCCACTCCAGTCGGCGGCGCGTTAGCGCTAATAAGCAATTGCCAAATTACATTCGCGTGAGTAATCTCGCGCCCCGATGCAGTTGCTTTAAACCTGGATGGCTGGTGGGCGGAGCTTTGGTGCGCACCGCAAGCGCAGATACTTAAGTGATGCCCGTTCGCCCGCTGCTCTCTTGCACGTCCATGGTCATCCCCAGCCGTAGATCCGCAGGGGCATGCCAGTCACTCACTCACTCAGTCAGTCAGCCGGTCACTCATTCATGCCGTCATTTGTTTCGAAGCCAAATGGAGGAAGCAGCTCGACTCCAAGCCAGGCCAAGCCAAGCTGCAATGTGCGCCTAAGCCTGTAATTTAATTTTTTCTGCCCGTTTGCTCTTGTTGTTGTTGTTATTGTTGCTGCTGCATTTGTAGCCCAAAGTAGTCAGTTAGTTAGCGCTGCGATCGCCATTTCTTCGTCGTTCCCGTTGTCCCTTTTCGTCTTCTGCAGAAATTTCTTCCCTTTAACACATTTTGGCATGCAATTTGTTGAAATTAACTGCAATTGGCATACAGTGGGCTTGCCTGTGTTTGTGTTCGTATCATTGCCGCATCTTTTTTTGTTTTTGTATTCGGACTAACTGACATGTGCATATATGCACATGGTTATGGGGAGAGAAAGGGGTGGTAGAGTGGTGTCGTAATTCGATTTGCCAATTGCTGTGAAATAATGCTTCCCCCAGGTGGGTATAACTGTAAATGGCAATTGAAAGCGGTAATATGATCAAATTAACGTATGCCAAATAAATGTTTCTGTTGAACATTGAGTTTTATTTAGAAGCCCAGAAGCATGAAGAAGGCAAACACACAGAGAAATCTAACAAGAATTGGCGAGATTCAAATGGGATTTAATTTAGATTTTTATGCTTTTGACTTTTCAAGACAAAAACTGCTCGAATTCGAGAAGATAATTGATCTCGACTTGGAACTTTCGTGCGTTAAGAGACGAAAAAATTGATTAAAGAGTTGTATAGAATATAGACAATGTTTTTTTTTATACATTTCAAACAAAAAGAAGGTGCGATTTTCGTCATTGGTGTGAAACATGATTCTAAATTTAAGGGCTTAATTTCAAAATCACAGGCTCTCTTAATGGTACATAAATCAGCAATGGCAATCTTTAAAAAAATGAAAACCAGCAGACATTAGAATTATCATTAATAAGATCACTTGCTGCTGTGTTTTTTCTGCTTTTCTGTAAGTCTGTTAAGTCACAGTCAAGTCACTGTTTAGTCACTATCAAGTCACTGTCACGTCACTGTTTAGTCACTCTAAAGTGACTGTTTAGTCACTGCTAAGTCACTGTCAATCACTGTTTAGTCACTGTGAAGTGCCTGTCACGTCACTGCTTGGTCACTTTTTAGTCACTGTCAAGACACTGTCAAGTCACTGTCAAGTCCCTGGCAAGTCACTGTTTAGTCACTGTTAATTCACATTGAAGTCATTGTTAAGTCACTGTTTAGTCACTGTTTAATCACTGTTTAGTCACTGTTTAGTCACTGTTTAATCGCTATTTAGTCACTGTCAAGACACTGTAACGTTACTGTCAAGTCACTGTAAAGTAACTGTTAAGTCACTGCTAAGTCACTGTCAAGTCACTGTTTAGTCACTGTCAAGACACTGTCAAGTCACTGTCAAGTTACTGTCAAGTCACTGTCAAGTCACTGTTTAGTCACTCTTAAGTCACTGTTTCCCCTCTTCGCACCTCTTTCCTTCTTTTTCCCCCTCATTCAAGAACAACATAAAATATGCATGACGTCAGCGTCACGTGACGTTAGATCAAATTTTATAGATGTGAAACATCTTTAATTTCGGTACGAACAATTTTAGTAAAAGTGAAATTTGATTTCAGCGTCACGTGACGCAGCAGCACTGCATTTATTCGTACTCTAGGCACAGAGTATATTATAGTCGGGCTTGACCGACTTTCTCACTTGATTGAAAATTCTCATATGTATGTATTAATAACAACAATTTAAATTTAAAATTAGAATAAAACAGTTAATGCTCAAGATATCAAGATAAATAATACTTCATTATTAATTTGAAAGAGATAATTTATCTTTATAGTTTCAGATTGACTGCACATATAATGCCAATTAGTAAATGCACAAAATTGTTTTAACAACATTTTGTCAAAATAAAATCAACTAAGCCCTTAATATAATGGATTTGGTAATTTAATAACAAAAACGTTGCCTTACAAATTTTTTCTGCCTTTAAGAAAATAATTTTCTATATTTCAGAAAAAAAAATTAATTAATTGACGAAATTTTTTTTCTAATTAATATAAGGAACAAATTCTTCTCGAAACGCGTAGGAGAAAAATTTAATTTAATTTAAAACTTAAATTTAACCCTCATTAGCTAACACAAAAAAATTAAATATCGGTTTCGGTTCCGGTTTGATTTCCGGGTTAAAAGAAGAAAAAAAAAACAATTATGTTTGGAAGCTTGCACACATTATGGCTTCATTGTTTCAGACTTATACAGAGTTGGTAGTTGGGCTACCTATATAGTAATAGGATAGAGAAAAAGGCACACAAAATTGCTTTGATAACGAAAATGAACGCTTAGAAGCTATTTTGATCAATTTCAGCTTCAAAATTTAAAAATAAAAAAAAAAGTATAAAGTTGGCTTTGAAAATTTACGTCTGAAACTGCTGATGTATACAAATCATTCTATACGGAGCAGCTGGTTGAGCAGGTATTCAAAACAGTCTGCTAAGCAGGAACAAATATATTTACTAGTATATTTTTCATATATTTTTTTTCTTTCTTTTTTTCTTTCTTTTTCTTTGTACTCCTGGCGTAACATCACCTTCATCAGTTTTATGATTAGCATTTCCGTTTGGATCTAAAACCCTGTTACCCTCAGGTTCCACTACCAAAGCATCAACGATATTCTGATTTGCAACTCTGCGCGCTCTGTATCGCGATTGCGCATTGCGATTTCGACGAATTGTTCGACTTGTGAATTGTGACGTTACGCCACCTCCACCCCAGGGCACACGTAAATCAAAAGGACTGTGCATTATTTGCTGATAAAAATTTATGTTCTGCGATGTTATTCAGTGTCCTGCCATGTTGTTTTAAATAGTTTCCAGTATAATTATCTCAATTTGGTTTTTGGCTCTTAATAAAAATTTTGTTAAATGTATTTATGGATTTAATGGCCGTCCTATATGTGTGTATGGTGAACCTGATTATTGAAATAACAGAAATCAGTTTAGAGGAAAAAAAAAAGATGTTTTAGGCAAGGCTGAGAACCGGTCCTGAACCGAACCCCTAACCGGTACGTTTTTGACTCGTGACCGAACCCCTAAATCGTTGACCCGAACCCGAACCGGACCGCTTCTTCAAAAAAGTAGGTTCGGTTCAACATATTAAGTAGTTCTTCCAACAACACGTACAAAGAAATACAGAAATTTCTTCTAATCTGACTGCTTTCATTGAAGAAGTTCTCCAATCCTACAACATTTCTCTAGATCAGATTTATACTATCAACGTCGACAATGAAGCGGATATGGATCAAGCAGGAGAACTTTTGAATGACAACTGCAGAGCAGAAAACTATGAAGAATGTTATGTTGACCTTCAAGTCAAAAGCATTTCTGGATTTGAACTATGGACCTCAATAGATTTCCTCTGTAATAACAGTTTTCTGTGCTGCACACACTCTCAAATTTAGAAAATAACGAATTTTTTAAATAAGTTTAGTTTGACATTAGTAGAGGTCGCATACTTCTCCGTACTCACACTATATGAAATCTTTTGCTTTTAGAAGAAATTTAAAAAAAACTATTGCTCGACTGTATGTGGCAATGGAACTTAACCCACAAAATGTGCGAACGTTTACTAACTCTTCATGATTTATGCATTCAGAGTTCTTTAAGGAAGCTCCACGTAAAATCTTTTGAATTAAAAACTGCAGGATTCACAATTACTACGAAGGGATTTTAATTACGCTGGCTTTTCATTTCGAGCAATTGTTCTGAACCATAAACGTTCGATAAACGTTCTTCTATTATAAGATCAGTGCCAATATTGGCTGCAGTGCTCTTAGACCCGAGTTTTTCAACTTTGTTTACTTCTGCTGAAGTTCCAAAAAGACAAAAGAATAAAAGTTTTCGAAATTCACCTTTAAATGAATCAACTTCTGATTGTGAAGAAGAGAATTTAATGAAAGCTATAGAAAGCAATGAACAAATATCAAACATAAAATCTTTAAATGATGTTATAGATTCCTTCGACAACTGTCCAAGAGAACATACATATATCGACAACTGTTTTAAAATTTTGGAAAGGTCAAAAAACGAGGATTTAAATCAATTGACTAACTATACTTGCTGTTCCAGCTACTCAGGTATTAGTTCAACGGGCCTTTTCAACACATAGGGCGCGCGCACACATGCGGCTGGAAAATGAACTCCGTGCAAGAATCACTGGTTTGATCTTTAAAATTCAGTTGCGAGTTCAGCTTTGTGGATTCAATCAAGCTTGTTTGTTTATTTTGACTTGCTGACGTACTATAATATCAAAGTCAGCCGTCAGTTCATCTTTCAGCTGCATGTGTGCGTGCGTCCTTAAGTTTGTTTTTTTCTGATCTAAGAGGTAGTAAAGGTAGGTAAACAGCTCATAGAACGCTTATTAACTTAAACTTAGCAGTTCTCAAAAGTTGTAAATTTCAGCTATTAAATTTGATAACTTAAGTATCATAATTGAAATAAAGAATATTATTTAAAAAATTAAGTATTTATAAGTCGAAACTATTTTTTTATGTTCAAGCGAACCGAGGTTCGAACCAAAACCTTGGGTTTAGGGGTTCCGAGAACCGGTCCGCGAACCGTACCTTAAACTTTACAACGGGTTCGAACCCCCGGACCGAACCGTCAGCAAAATTTAAGAGGTTTGCAGCCTTGGTTTTAGGTAGCAATTCATCGCTGTGTTTTTCAGACTGACTTCGTTCTTTAGAAGAAGGCCTGATTGGCGAATGACATCATCTCTAACATTTTGAGGGTTGATCAGACTTTCGCATATCATGTTTTTGCTAATTGGTCTGATAATGGTCTGTCATCCGGTCAAAACGCAGGCATATTTAAGTGGAAGAAAGGTAAGGGTAACAGTAGTGTCCACAAGCAAACTTTTTAGGAGTAAAAATGTGAATAAAAATTGTTCATTCCTCACTTCCATCCACTGTCAAGATCAGAGCGCCAAGCTGTCAAACAGTCGGTGAGCCGGAAATATATTTTGATGTGAAACATTATTGATTTCGGTACGAAAGATTTTAGTAGGAGTAAAATTTGTTTTCAGCGTCACGTGACGCTGACGTCATGCATATTTTGTGTTGTTGTTTTGTGGAGTTTCCCGGCAAACACCCACACACACAAGAGGATGGGCAGATGGGGGAAGTGGTAGGATAAATGCTGAATTGGGGGAACTGGGTGGGATCTGGTAGTATTTGTGAGGGATTGGTTTTGGGTGGGACCTGGGTGATATCTGGGATCTGGGTGGGATCCGGGTTGAATTTGGGTGGGATTTGGATTTCTGGATTTTCTGGATTTCTACTCCCCGTTAATTTTCTTCTTTCGAATGAGCCCTTGCTGATTTATAAACCATTGAGAGAGCTTGTGATTTGAAAATAAGCTCTTAAACTAAGCATCATGTTTCACATCAAAGACTCGTGAGTGCTAGCGACACTCACACCTTTTTTTCGTATTAAAATGTTCCGTACCTAAATTAAAGATATTTTACATTAAAAAAAACTTTAAATGAACAAGTAAGAGTGTTGCGGTCGAGTGCCCCGACAGCAAAATACCCTGTCCCAAGTAATGTGGTTCCTATAGCTTTGAACTCCTTTTATTTTAAAATTTATTTAAATAAATGGGGAGGCGCACTTGCATATCTTCGGTGTTTTTGCTGTAGTGGTATACAGAATATACAGATATTGGGCCTTACTGAATATATATTAAGTCACTAGGTTCAAGCTAAAAAATTGTAGCTCTGACAGTTTTTCGCGGTTAGAAGAAGGAGGAGGAGGAATTTGCCAAATCTGGAGCAAACTTGATCTGGGTACAGTATACACCGACATACATACAAGACTCTTATAGTCTGTGATATCAACGCGTTTATACAGAGAGAAAGACAGTTTTTCGCTGATAAAAGATGGAGGAGAAGGAATTTTCCAATTCTAAAACAAACTCGATGTGGGTACAGTATACACCTACATACATGCCAAAAATTGTGGCTCTATCTGTTACACACGGACATGGCTAAATCGACTCGGCTGTTTATGCTGATCAAGAATATATATACTTTATGGGGTCGGAGGTGCTTCCTTCTGGCTGTTACATACATTTGCACAACTTCATGATCCCCTTTTTCCCATTTTTAATGAGAACAGGGTATAAAAACATGATTGTAAATATAAGGGCTTAATTTCAAAATCACAAGCTCTCTTAATGGTACATTAATCAGCAATGGCAATCTTTCAAAAGAAGAAAACCAGCAGGGATTAGAAATATCAACAAAAAGATCACTTGCTGCTGTGTTTTTTCTGCTTTTCTGTAAGTCTGTTAAGTCACAGTCAAGTCACTGTTTAGTCACTATCAAGTCACTGTTTAGTCACTGTGAAGTGACTGTTTAGTCACTGCTAAGTCACTGTCAATAACTGTTTAGTCACTGTGAAGTGCCTGTCACATCACTTCTTGGTCACTTTTTAGTCACTGTCAAGACACTACGAAGTCACTGTCAAGTTATTGTCAAGTTCCTGATAAATCACTGTTTAGTCACTGTTAATTCACATTCACGTCATTGTTAAGTCACTGTCAAGTCACTGTTTAGTCACAGTTTAGTCACTGTCAAGTCACTGTCAAGACACTGTTTATTCACTGTCAAGACACTTTAAAGTGACTGTTTAGTCACTGCTAAATCACTTTCAAGTCACTGTTGTCACTGTCAAGTGCCTGCCACGTCACTGTTTGGTCACTTTTTAGCATGCAAGTCACTGTTTAGTCAATTAAGTCACATTCAAGTCATTGTTAAGTCACTGTCGCGTCACTGTTTAGTCACTGTTTAATCACTGTTTAGTTACTATTTAGTCACTATTTAGTCACAGTTTAGTCACTGTCAAGTCACTGTCAAGACACTGTTTAGTCACTGTCAAGACACTTTAAAGTGACTGTTTAGTCACTGCTAAATCACTTTCAACTCACTGTTAAGTCACTGTCAAGTGCCTGTCACGTCACTGTTTGGTCACTTTTTAGTCACTGTCAAGACACTGTCAATTTATTGTCAAGTCACTGTCAAGTCACTGTTTAGTCACTCTTAAGTCACTGTTCCCCCTCTTCGCTCCTCTTTCCTTCTTTTTCCCCCTCATTCAACAACAACATAAAATATGCATGACGTCAGCGTCACGTGACGTTAAAATCAAATTATATTCGTACTAAAATCTTCCGTACCAAAATTCAAGATATTTTACATTAAACAAAAACATTAAATAGAAAAAAACCCTGCTCCTACGGAGACTTGATCCCACGACCTCGATGTTTTCTAAACGAATGTTTGGTCCTATTGACCCCTTGTTGCTTTGCTGTGTGGCAAAATGCTAACTGCTTACATTCTTAAAGATGTTTTTAAAACCAGGTCTTGCTTATGGCTGATAATCGAGTGGGCTAAGGCGTCGTCGTCCGTGTATTCAGTCTCAGTCTTCAAAATCCCGAGTTTAAGTCCCTGTAAAGTGGGTAAAAAAAATTTAAATGGTACCTTGATATTATTATATTGGAATATTCTATCTATATCCAAGGAGATCTATGCTGAGAATCGATACTTTTTATTTATAAATATTCATGTTTAATTTCAGCATTTTTAGTTTAGTCCAAGACTATTCCGCCTTACTGCACTTTTGACATCAAAACTGCTTGGATATCAAGCCCGATCGGCTTGGTTTTTTCTCTGAGTGAAGCAATTGCTAAAAATGTATCTTTGGCTTAAGTCGTTTGACTTGATATTGTTTTAGTTTAACTATCCTTAAGGCTTAGTTCTACTAGCTCCCTCTTTGCCATGCAAATTCTTCTACCAGTGTCCCTCCTTTGACGATACGCATCGCAATGTCTGGCACTTGCCAAAAACTGAAGCAGTCAAACAGTTTGGGCCATTGGCCATAGCTTGCGTCTGGGCTGACAAATAAGGCAAGGAAATTCACTTTTTTTTTTGGACTCTTTTGCGTGCGCATAAAATTCAAATCAATGACAAGACGACGGCAACGACAACCAAAAGTTTGCGGGCAACATTTGCGTTTCATTGCCAAAACGCCAATTTGGCAGCCAGAGAACCGGCCAGGGACAGAGTCAGCGTCAGAGCCAGGAATTCTGTAGTGCTGCTGTCTTGGCTTTTTATGGCTTATAGATATTGTCTCAAGATGTCTGCGGTGGATAATCTTGTTATCGCGTTTCGTTGCATTTAATTGAGGCAAACTTTGTGCTCGCAAAAAATTAATTGGTATATCAAAGCATTTGAATTTTCAATGTGTTTCGTCTTGGTCAAGTGGGTTGACAATTTTCGAGGGGGCGTGGCTCTCATTTCCATTCAATTGCACTCCAGCTTTCATTTCCTGCTCCTTTTCCATTTCTTCTGTTTTGCTTTGGTTTTTTTTTTGTGCCGAAGCAGCTGGCGTTGACATTTGGGAACAAAATTCTAAGCAAATCGAAATGTTATTCAATACTTTTTCTTTGGCATTCCTCGAATGCTTTGTGCTAGGCCCCTGCGCCATTTTCTAATTTGCCTTATTGAGTTGAAGAAGGAAAAAAGTTGTCGCATAAAATTACAAAAGACAAAAGGTCGCTTGTCCGCACGATTTTAATAGAAATCTACGCCCGTATTTTCGTTTGACAATATTTCGTGTATTTTTTTCCTTTATTTTCGGGCATTTCAATTGCCCTGGAGTCGCTTTGTCTAGGCTCTTTGTTGGCCTGGCTTTGATTGCATACGCCTTGCCGCATATGCAGATTGAATTACACCACATGCCGCCATCGCTGGTTGCTCTAATTGTCGATAGGAGGGCGGCTAGGTAAGTGGAGGAGAACGGCCCTGGGGGCGGGGACTATGCTAGAAAGGGATAAATATAAGAAGCCGCCATGCTGGCTAAAAAGAATGGAATGGAACAAGAGCAGAAATACAAAATGGAATCAAAGACTTGAATAAACAATGAACAAATTAATTTGTTCTTGAATTTCAAAGAATTTTGTTCTCGAAAATGTTCTCAATATATGTTTTATAGGAGAGTGGGGGATGACAGAGTAAATAACTAAATGAAGATGGGAAGAAAAGTGGAGAGATAAGTATGCAGAACTCAGGGAAAATAAATAAAATCTCTGGGATGGTGGATCACTTTATAAAAGGTATCAAAGCTCCCAAATAGACACCCTACACACCGATTAAATTTACTTTTGTATGCTTCGGTGGTCTGAAAGACGTTAATTTATTGTAAAACGGTTCAGTGAAATTATTTAACTGTTTCCTAACCAGGGCTTAATCCCGAAACGAATTTCGGTTCCGGTTCCGGTACCGGTACGTCCCGAAATGAATGTTTCGGTTAAAGGTTCTATTTCGGTTTTCATTTAATTTCGGTTTTCGGTTTCGATACGGTACCTGCATTTTTATTTCGGTGTACCGGTACGTACCGATATAAGTAATACTTATTTTTAATACTGAAAAAATTAACTTCTGAGATAAATCTAAATCATTTTATTCCCGTTTAATAAAACGAATCAAAATTCAACAAAAAATGAATGGTTTTACATTTAAAGTAAAACTATTACTACGTTTATGCATGGCAAAAAGCATGATTTCAGATCATGATTTTTCCAAAAAACACATGCAAAAACACCAAATCATGGTTTTTTCCTATACACGTATTTTGACTATGGTTTTTGAGAAAAACAATGATTTTTTATACAAAACAGTCTGGCAACACCTCTTGTGAAGAACAGCTGTTTTGGCAGTTCATTGTGTTTGGACCAAATGTAAATTGCAATGCAACAGGGGCTTAACAAGCTGTACGAAAAGCGTTCAGTGGCTGAAACCCCATTGGACGACACAATTGAATATATTTTTGAGCCAGAGAGCTTTGTGTCGAATAATGTGTCCGACGTAACTTCAGGCGGAAACTAATACCATGCGGCTCCTGAGGCAGCCATGGGCAGGCGTCACGTCGTGTCGCCAGACTCCAAGTAAGAACAGTTTAAACTTACTCAATGCAATTAATTAATGATTTTTTAATTTTAGATAAAAATAACGTATTGCGAGGGCTAGAGGAAATGTCAAATGACAATGATGGTTTCGAATCCTGATTTTTCATCAGTGTTCAGTAGGCATCTCTTTATCATCAGAATATTAAGTAGTAACTCTTGCTGTCTGCCTATGTTGTTGAATAAAAAACCATATCTTATTTGTTCTTTGCATTTTTATTCCTTGCAATTGTTATTTTTTACTACAATTCATCAGCTGATTGTGCAATCGTGCTGCCACCTTAATTTAAAATTTTCATAAGTGGCATCTAGCTGCAGAAATATCATGGTTTTTATAAAGATGCATAAACAGGCGCACTTTAAAAAGCGTGATTTTAAAAAACCATGATACTGCTAGCATAAACGTAGTATATATAGACTTCATATTTCGTATTTCTTTACGTAGTAAACATGTATGATCTAATAATTGCATTATATGCTCGTAAATATTATATTCTGCATTATAAGTTTTCGAATTTTATACGTCCTTTATATAGAATTCTTGTGATTTGCTCCCAGTAACATAATTGCAGTCAATGTGGTTGAGTCCATGCAACTTCTTAGCGGATTTTTTATAAATTTTACGCCAGAGAATAGGCGCTCCTCGCTAAGCTGCGTAGCTGGAAGAATGTTAAGAATGTTTTCATGGCTTCGAACACGTATAAGTGCGAGAAAAGTGTTAGTGGAATCCAGTAGCTTATTTGTTGACACAATTGATGTATTATTATTACCCTAAAAAAAAATGCCTCAACTTCGTCGGCGCAATCAGATGAACCATAATTTGAACTGCATTCATCATTAAGGAGTGATTGAGCAGCAAACGACGAAATTTTTTAGAAATATTTAGTAAAAGATCGATACACGTATTTTTTGCTCAGTACTTAGCGTTACGTTATACCTAGGGTCCAAAAATATGTCACCTAAAAAGGATTGTTTTCAAAAAGGATTTCTCTAGCTTTTCTCTTTCGGATCATTTATTACCTAGCCCTTTGCTACCATTTTTGGCCGCTTATACTAGTGTGAAGTATTAGGTTTAAGAGTACTTGGCAGTGTCTTTAGTCCTATCGATAATGTATAAGCGTTTTAATGTAAGATTTAATGAGAAAATGTGGAATTTGGTGTAGATGGTGTTCTGGGAATGCTGATTAAAATTTTTTTTCAATTAGTTAATTTTACATGGCTAAATACTGAAGCACTAATCAACTATTTGATTTAAACAGTTGAACTTTTCAATTACCATTAAATCCGGTTGAAATATGCTTACATTTTAGCTCAACTGTTTTTCCATTCAATTAAATTTTAATTGAATATTTTCACTAAAATTTAGAATTAGTTGAAAGTTCAAGCTTTAAGTCAATTATTAATGGCACTTGAACCCAGTCAAGTGCCAGCTGAATTTTATTTATTTATTTCCCTTCCATTAAAATTTAGCTTGGCATATTTCCCTTCCAGCCAATTTTTAATTGAGAAATTTCCCTTAAATTAAATTTTCAATTGGGATTTTTGACACCAGCCAAAATTTAATTGAGAAATTTCCCTTACATTAAATTTTCAATTGGGACTTTTCACAACCAGCCAAAATTCAATTGGGGATTTTTACTTCAATTAAATTTTCAATTGGGACTTTTCACAACCAGTCAAAACTAAATTGAGAAATTTGTGTAAAAACAAAAGCTACTGTGTTCAAAATATTATTTGAACGCTGAAGTCTTGTATTTTTCCTAGTTTCAATGGCCAATAGCCGACTTTGTAACACAATATCGATAAGCGATACCAACGTAATTTGAATAATTTAAAATGCATCAAAAATAAAAATCGTTTGGATATTGACGACAGCGTCAAATACCAATATTTTGATCTTGGGCATACGAGTATTTATTTCTTCAGCAGAGAACAATTTGGTGAAAACCTTGCAGGTACCCGGCGTGCGTTGCTACGCCCCATTTACAATTTTAAAAACAAAACGAAGAAATGACCCTTACTTGTCAATTGCCATTAATTCAATCTTCACGATAGTCTGAACTTATTTAAAATTCGCGATTTTTCAATCCGTTTGATCGACAACTTTTATTTACCTGTCTTCATGATAATTTAAATTTGACCAAAACCTCCTATTTACCCATCTATAAATGCCCACTATAAAGTTTTCATGATAATCTGAAATTATTAGAAAATTTTGTATATTTCCGGATTCTTTGGAACGCTTGATCTTGTCCCGTCAACTATATAGTCTGGCTCTGACAAAAATTTTGAAAATTTAGCGACTTTTTGGACCGTTTGATCTAACCATTTACGTGTCTTCGTTTGTCATCTATTAAATCTTAATGATTTCCAAACAAAATCTAAGCTCGAATGACAATTTTTGGAGTTTTGCGTTTTTATACTCTGTACCAAAGGTACACAGAGTTTATCAAGTTTGCGCAAAAGTATGTTACAGGAAGAAGGAATCATTTCCGACCCCATAAAGTATATAAATTTTTAATCAGCATCAACAGCCAAGTCGATTTAGCCGTCCTTTGTCCGTCCATCTGTTCGTCCGTCCGTCTGTCCGTATGAACAAACAGATCTCAGAGATGGTAAGAGATAGAGGTCTGACATGTATGGGACAAATGTTTCCTATACTTGCAGGCAGATCAAGTTTACATATTTTTAATTTTTCCCATGCCACCTTCCACCCCCGCAATTTGGAAATAACGTAATATTTCTCACAGTTTTGCAGATTAATGATTCCCTACCTTCTGGAGATAATTAGTTAATAGTAATATGTATCTATTTGCATAAGAAATGATATAGATCGCATGAGTGGTTCCCAATATAAGAAAAAAAGAATAAAAAACAGCCGCAAAAATGGAATATTTAGTGAACAAAAGAGAAAGAGAGAACTTAACTTAACTTAAGCGCCCTTTACAATATGCGAGATTTGTTTGCAAGTGTCATTTTACAGACTTTACTTTACAAAAAGTTGCAAGAAAATATGGCATCGTGTAAGGACGTGTTACGGATTTATTTTTTTGCATTACAAACGTCTGACTAAAACTGCGATGCGCTCAGCAAAGGCAAAAAAACCGAAACCGTACCGGTACCAACGTTTCGGTTTCGTTCCGGTTATATCTGTTCCAATAATAACGGTAAACGGTTTTCGGACCCAACAAAAAATTTGTTTCGATTCCGGTTCCGGTACGCCATTTTAAACGGTTTATTTCGGTTAACGGTTCCGGTTTCGATTCCGGTATTATGCCCTGCTTAATACAATTTCAAATTTTACTTCATCAATTACGAGTTCAAAATACTTTTAATTTTACTTCCCAATTTATCAGTTACACAAAGACAATAATCAAAATTACTGATTACAGCCCCCATCCCAGTCACAACTGCAGTTTGTCACTTAAAATCCGCTTAAAAAACTTTACAATTCAAGTCAATCTGAAGTTTGCCAAAAACCGAAACGAGAATGCAACAACCACAAAAACCCAAAACTAGTTTGCCGTTTTACCCAACTCAAACTGCCGACGACGACGACGTCGCTAAGCTCCTCTTCGCTCCTCTCCACGTCGGCCGGGCAGGCGCATCAAGTGTTCGCCGAGGCTTGTTAAAGTTCATTTTCGATGCAACGAGCTGCAATAATGCATAATTGTGCTCATTAGTCTTTTTGGGGCCAACGATCGTGTATGAATTTAAATTTGAGGCAAGGTGAGGCGAGCCCCGGCCAGACGACTTAAGGTGAGCCCTAAATAAATACAATTGGACAGCAATGGACGACGCGTCGTCGGCGCGAACTTGAAACATTTGCGCACAGGATTTACGCGTCCAGTTAAATTTACGACTGCGCACCTTTGCATGAAATTGACGTGGCATTTTATTTTCCCCCGCCAGACGGAGGTCAAGCTTAACTTGTTGGCCGAACGTGGGCTGGCATTGTATAGGATCGGGATCGGGATAGGGATCGGGTGTGTGCAGTTAATATCAGCGAAATACAAGGCTTGTTAAGTGATTAATCAGCGCCAGATATAATTTGTGTCTGCGTTAATTTTTTCATGTGAATAAAGGCAGCATGACTGAGCGGCCTTTTGGTAGTCGGGTGTAAATTAGGACGTAGGCAGACTGTCGGTGAAAAGGACGTGTGAAATTACGGGCAGCATTGAACTCAGTGGGCTTGACCATGATGAAGTAAAACTGTGATGTTATTACCGTTGATCTTACATTGATCCCTCGAGACCGAAACTCAATTTAAATATTAAAACTTCATCACGTGCCGTTGATTAGTAAAAAAACTTCGTGTGGCAAATGAAAAGCAAATACAATGTGTAAATATTTCTAAAGAAATCAAAGCACAGCTCGTGGATAAACACTTTAAGAAACGCTTAGGACACGCATACGCCGTGTGGTGCGAATTGAAAGAAACTTGCGCATACAAATTGACAAATATTTGGAAAGGATTGCCGAAAGGAAAAGCATTTCGGGGATGCTGAGGCAGCGACAATGACATTAAATGAGCGAGTGTATGGAGTGCGCGTAGCAAAAGTCAAACAAGAGATAAAAGCAAGGATTAGTACGTTAAAACGCAGACAAGGACAAAAAAGTGTGGGGGAAAGCGTGGGGGCGTCAAGGAGGCATGCAACGTTAAGTAGACAGATGAACGTAAAACACGCGCGTGGCTGCGGTGATGTCTACGGCACTGTAGACCCAGGCATTCCCATTCCGCTACCCCCAATCTTGGGTCGTGTGCGTGCGTCTTATCGTTAAGACTGTGTGTGTGTGTGTGTTGTGGGGGAGACTTTCATATACAAAAAACTCCAACTCCTTGGCAAAGCATGTTGAAAGTAAATTGAAGCAGGAATGTCTGGCAAAGCGAACGAAAAACAAGGAGCCGAGTGGCAAAAAGTTGCCAAGAAACTTTGCCAACTGCCACAAGTTAAAGGAACTTGCCCAAAAACCAACTACATAGTTTCATAACAAGGACAGCTTTAAAGTGGCGGGCGAGGTCTGCTCGAAAGGTTTGCAAAACAAATGAAAGTAGTGGCAAACCAAATTCTGCTAAATTCTAGAATTATTTGAAATTTCTTAAGTGTCGAAAACGGTCGATTAAAATTTCAGAAACACAGCAAAACCTACAGCAGTCCTTATGTCAACATATTAGATTATCCATTGTTTAAAGATTACATTTTCCAAATGGAGACCCTGATATATACCAGAGTCCGGCATGTTTTTATCTACTGTGTATACAACACCGCGGTGCGGCAGCGTCGTCGACACACTGACAGTTTACGGCTTATACTGCTCCCTTTAGCAATAACAAAGAAGTGCTTAACACACACACGCAATGCCAAAATGAGCATGTGTGTTTTACCAGAGCCTGATATTTAGTGATTTGTTTAAGTGGAGCTACTGACACTAGCCCACCCGACAACTGTTACTGAGAACGAAACCGTTTTCGATGTTTACTCCAAGTTTTCGCTAACAAAACTATCGAGAATGTGTTCCGTTTTCGGTCCCTCAGTTTGTGGCAGAAAAATGTAAATTCTCGATACACGTTTTAGAATCCATTCTCGACACTTTCTAGACAGCGATGTCTTGGCACTTACTGCCTGTTTCAATCCTGCACTTGCACCTAGCCTGGAGGCTTTTGGGCCAGGCTCAGCTAAAGACAGAGAAAGAAAGAACTAGTTAGACAAAAATTAGGAAAGCCCTTAAAGTACTCACAATATATACTCGGACAACTTTAGCAGGGCGGCAACTTTGGTAATCGACTGTGTCAATCCACTTATGCGGCAATTTTGCACACCTGACAGCATCCTTTTTCTCAGCTGCCTTCTCTTCTTCTTCGGGCATCAGGTCCTATGTCTGATTCAGCAGCTTAATGAAATGTTCCATATCCATCTGCAGACAGTGGATTTTATCATCCGGTGTTATTATCGGAGTGGAGGAGAACATTAGGAACATAGGACTGCAGGAATCAGTGGAAATGTTTGGGGAATAGTTTGTCAATGATTTTTTAATGTTTATCTATTATGGAGGCTAAGCATTATGGAGGCTAAGCGCTCATTCTCAAATGCCAGCCAAATGTTTTTCCACCAGCTCGTGTTCCCCACGTCTGTAGACTAGCATTTGGAAGAGCTTAAGTACGCCTGTGCCCTCGGTCCAGAGCTTCAACAAAGCTCAGCTTGAAAATTTAAGAATGTCCAAGCTAGAATTCGCCTTTTCAAACCTCTTTTACTCACCCCGGCGGAAATATGTCCATGTCGCATAGCTTGGACACAGATCGAACTTTTTCACGCAAAGTTTAATAACAAGTGACGTGGCAACAAATGTCACAAACAAAGAAAAACAAAGAACCGTTTGTAACCCGCTCCTCTTAAGATATTTGGATTTCTTTGTTAAGAGAAACTATCGTAAATCTCTTAGGTCCGACTACATACGTTTATTTGTCGGGTGGGTAAGTTAATTTTGAAGAGCTTATACTGTCTGTGTGTCGACTGCGCTGCTGCTGAGCACTTTTGTATGCACATTAGATAGTAACGCGCCGACTTCTGCTATAATGGTATGGTCACCAGTCTACTACTGACAACTGAGACCTTTTGCTGAAAGCTCGTGCATACAACCTTTCGCTTCAAGTGATAACTGCGTACTTTAAATCAGAGTTCCCCAGCTATAGCCCCTGGGGCACGAACATACTCGCCAATTTACACCGAATACTTGCCGAAGTCATGCTTCACTGTGTGTTAGAGAGAGACACGGTCACATTTTCCCGCTCTCTTCTTGGGGAACCCTGCTTTAAATCAGATGCGGCCAAATGGAGAGGACAAAAGAGTGCGCTTGTGTTGGTGAACAAGAGAGCTCTCTCCAGACAACAGACGTTGTTATTGCAATTCAGTGTTCACCGATTTACACAACCATAACTTCCACTCGCGACTGCCTTCGGCTCATATGAGCTGTGAATGGCCGCCTCTGCTTTAAATTGACATCTGAGCAGAGAGCGGATTGAGCGGTGGTTGTTGTTTAATGGCAGTGACCATACCTTACAGTTGTATCGTACATATATTACGTACCATGATAAAACTATACCAGCTATGACGCTCAGCCAACATTTTGCAACTAAGCGCTTTGGCTTAGAGCGCGATATAGAGCGGGAGAGTGAGTGCGAGAGTGAACGAGCTAAAAGGCAATGAAGGAAAAACAAAAATCAACAACCCACCCTTTAAATTCATGCGCTCACACAACCTGTCGGTTCAAGTCAAAGAAGATCTAACATAGAAGCACACTATGCTGTGTCTTCAACTTTTCACTCACATATTAGTCAGCTGTTCGCTGTCATTTTGGCTCTCTGAGTCATTTTTTGGACTCTTTAAGTTATGTTTGTGACTATGTCTTAACAGTGTTCCCCTGCGTTCCTTAGGTGTGACCATCCGAAAAAGTATGCAACATTTTTTTAGGGTGGGTGGGGTGGTAGCGGGGAGGGTTGGTTCCACTTTTTGCTCATAACTTGAGAACCGTTCATCCGATCTTTTATCATTTCTTCGGCAAATCGATTCATTTTGCCAATTACTAACTTTCTCTAGAAGGTACGAATCGTCTATCTTCAAAACTGTAGGAGATATAACGTTTTCCCAAATTGCGGGGGCGGGGGGGGGGCGTGGCCAAAATTTGAAACAAACTTGATCTGCGTGCAGATAAAAAGAAGCATTTGTCCCATACATGTCAAACCTCTATCTCTTACCATCTCTGAGATCTAGGTGTTCATACAGACGGACGGACGGACGGACGGACAGACGGACAAGGCTAAATCGACTCGGCTGTTGATGCTGATCAAGAATATGTATACTTTATATGGTCGGAAATGATTCCTTCTGCCTGTTACATACATTTGCACGACTTTAGTATACCCTTTTTCTCTATAACGGGTATAAAAAAAAAAAAAACCCCCCCCCCTCTCTCTCTCTCCAATAACTCTAAAATTAATTACTAGACATCGGATTTTAGACATCGGATTTTGGTTTTTTTGTTTTTGGTCTAAAAAATTCAAAATTTTGGCATTGGGCTAATAAAAATATTTAAAATTTTTTTAAGATGATCATATCCAAAATATGCTTTTTTTAGGTAAAAAGCATATGCTAAAATAGGTTCGAAATAGGTCAAAATATGTTAAAATAGGTTAAAATATGTCAAAATATGCTCTTCTCAAAATACCACTAAAAATGCCGTACTTATGTTTAGAACGCAATAAATACTAAACTGGAGAAGGTACTATACACAGGCAGGCTCTGTAAATGCCTCATAGCGTACCATTCAAAGCACAATTACGGTAAATGGTTTGAATTGTATTGTACTTCCGTTTTCTCGTACGGTAGGAGTCGAATAGTAGTGACCGCAAAAGGCAGTACCGAATTTTGTGAGTGTGTTCAGTTCACATACGAGCAAAAAGTGATTCGGGGGCGCGAACCTTATAATAAAAATATTATGAAATTTCGGTTTTTGTTTAGCATCTGGCAGACTCCTACACTTAGTTGCAAGCGAAAATAATGGAGCTGATGACGTTTTGGATTTTTTCCTTTCGATAATTTTTCCTCTTCACCATTGGTCATCCATGGTATCGCGGATCGGTAAGATAACAATCATAGCCTTGCAGTTGCTTGTGGTATTTAAAAGCAATTTTTTAAGGAATTATTGATTAAACTACCATGGAGAGCCTAAGCTAAAAAGTGTGCTAATGCAATAGTTATGAAATGATTTTCAACTTAATTGGTATTTTAATATGGTGCAATACTGCTACTAGTCCTCTTCTTTTCGCATTTCGCAATTTAATTTTTTGTCCATCACGATAAAGTGATTTTAAATACAATTCTTCTTTTTCGTCCTTCCTTTTCCATTATCTAAGCTCTATCGTTCCTTTCAGAGTGTAACATACCTACTCCAAGGTCCAAACCAAAAATTCCTTTGCACCGAGCGTTCCTAACCGAAACGGATTTGCTCGCCCGCGTGGTGAACACAAAAAATTGGGACCTTCTTTTCTTTCGGGCGGTGCGCTACGAAGCATTTACCGTACTTGCTATGTTCGTTACTTTCGTTTTTAACCATGAATAAAAGGCATATTTTTATGTGCAGACGCCTACTTGGTAGCATATATTTTTTCTCTAAATATGTAAAAGCATATGACATATTCCAAAATAGGTCGAAATAGGTTAAAATATGTTAGCATATTCTCAAATATGCTTTTAGGTCGAAGATATGCAAATATGTCAAATATGCAAAACGCATGAGGATTTAAATTATTCTACTTTTCATGAAACAAATTTGTATGCAATCAGAAATTTTTTTGGACCGCACAATAAAAATATGTTTTCACCTAAAATCCGATGTCTAGTAATTATTTACTACGTTGGGTGTTTTTTTTTTTTTTAATTTTTTTAAGGAGAGGTGTTTCAAAGTGTGATTCTATGTTAGATGTTCTTTGTTCAAGTGTCAACTGTACACTGAAATGTTTTGAACCGAGCTGAGAGAGCACTGAGAGAGCGCCGTACCTTCTTTGTTGTATCATGTTGAGCACTGTCTTTTTCACTAGCATATAACTTTGCAGATATAACGGATAGCGGATATTACTTTGTAATAGTTAAAGAAATCAATTGGTAAGTAAATGATGAAATTACAAAGGTCCTTCAAAAGATGTCAGTTCTAAGCTTGCATGCATAAAACCCTTCGCATCAAGTGTCAGCAGCATGCTGAAGAAATGTGAACTGAAGAGAGAGCGCTTTGAGGGACAGACACACACCTACATCACTCGTGAAAAGTAAGTAAATCGACTGACGGTTTTTTGTTCTCACAAACCCAAACACATTTGTCTCTCCCTTCTTTATGTCCGCCCCGATAGTGAAGAAGAGCTCTCTCTTCAGCTTTAGTATGCAGTTTAGCGTTATTTTTTAAGAAAAGCTCTCAGCTAACCGCATTTGCTCAGCGTATAATTAGATCATTCAATTTTCCAGATAACAAAACCAAACCGTTAATAGTCGACCAAATCATATTTCTAGTTTCCATGCGAACATAATCTGTCTCAGCTGCTTCTCTCTATCTCTCTCTTTGTCTTAACTTTTCGCTTTGTACCTCTTAAAATATATATCAAATATATTTTCTGTAAACAAATTAGTTTGCCTCGCTCCACCCTCGTTTGCCTTCACCCTGCTCAACTATTCATTTGACAGTTCTAATTTGTCTTCTGCAATTTGATGGTTTAATGAATGTCCGCCGCCCCGGCAATACCTCAATCCAAAGTGCCAGCCAAAAAGCTAAGCATCTCATTCCCTTCCAAACAAAAAACATCCACCCAGCTCATAATCAACGGCCTCTGCCGAATCCTCTCACCGACTGACTTGACTGACTGACTGTCTGCTCATCCGCTTCGTTGCTGATAAATTAACTTCATAATCTGCACAGTTATAAGCGCTGATGTTTGGCATTACTCTTCTCCATATTTCCCGCTGCTCCCGTCCCGTTGCCCCACAAGCATCGTTACAACAAAAGCTCAGAGGGTCAACAACAAAAGCACGCAACTTATTGAAGGTAGCGAGCGGTACATAACGGTAATGGCAACATAACAGGGCTACAGGGCTAACTTTTCACCTTTTTCGGTGGGGAGGGGGTGGAGAGGGCTGTGTGGGGCAACTTTGCGTTGCGAAAAATTACACACAAATTTAATTGAATGTGTTTAATTTTGCTTTTAATTTTTAAGCATTGTGCGGAAATGGTATTTGTTTACCTTTCTGTGCACATAATGAGGCGCGTAATAAGCATTTTGGGTAGCATTTTAAGGGAATGAGCAACCAAATTAAGTGAAGCAAATCGTTTTGGGTTCGGTGTGAGGAACAGTAACAGTTTGTATGTGAGATTATAATCAGAATTATTATAAATATAAAATCTTTGATTCGTCCTTATAAATCTTTGCCTTATTACGCTTTCCCTTTTCCTTAATTCAGCTCATCAAACTCTTCTTTTCAAGTGATGCGACAGAAATTCGAAACTCTGCAAATGCCAAACCCCAAGAATCTAGTTATGGCAAATGCCAGCGATTAAAATCTTGAATGTCAGGCAGAAAATTGTCAAACGAAACCACAAAGATGCTGCTGCTGCTGATGATGATGTTGTTGTTGTTGCTGTTGGCACAGGGACAGAGATAGCAAACAAATAAAAACGCATAGGATGCCAGCCTCAGCCAAGGGCAAAAATAAAATAAAGAACCTTAACAAACTGAAATATGAAACACAAGGAACGCAACGACAAAACCGCGAAGCGTCGCCCGAAAGCAGCCCAAAAATCACGGCCATATGGCTGCAACCTGCAATTATGCGACCGGCAGGATCACAGGATGTGTCAGCGAGATAAAAGCGAAAGGGTGCTGAAATCTGAGGCAATATCAAACAGCGTCTTGTTTTAGGGGCTGACTCGCTCGTATCACACTCAAAGGGATATGCAAAGAAGGCGGCGATGCCTTGTAATATGCTCCGCATGGAAAGCGATGACAGAACTACAATACCTCTACAAATAATTCGCACGAGTAAATCGACGAAAGGGGAGAAACACAAAAAATAAACGAATCCTTTTACATCCTGTGCGCAGCCAAAGCCAAACAATTTTACGGTTTCAATTATCAAAGCCCGGCGACCAGGACCAGCACCAGCGCCAGGACAAAGCGGTGACAAAGCAAAAAGGTAGTTGCCGTCTGTGCCCGATTCTTTGTTTGCTGTTTTGCCTGTACCCAAAATAAAGGCGATTAGCATTTCTAAGCCTTAGATTACCTGAAGTAGTTTATATAACCCTGCGACCAAAGGTGCCTATCTTTCGATAACAAGATTGCCCGCCGCTTTGTTTGCTTGTTTGCCTGCCTGTTTAACCCTCTGGATATTAAATGATTTCCTAGGATGCTTGAATGCATTTTCATATATTTAATTTAAGCATGTTGAACGGTTTTATTAACCACAAATTCACAGGCTCAATTGAAGGATAATGAAGTATCATGGAACAGCTGAAATATGAGCTGAGGGCTGAACGAAAGACGAAAAACGAAAAAAATATATGCCTGGACTTTGATCAAGAATAGCGCGGCAGAAATTTAGAGTCTATTGGTGCACCAAAATAAAGCGTCGCAAACCAGCTCCGACCTACTTCATCGACTAAACTGCCGTTTGTCCCTTTGACACAAGCCTCGGCAAGCGTCTTCGGGCCAGGCTTTACAGTCGCTTTTCTAGAAGCCATGAATTGAGAGATTTAAAGATCTTTGGTTGAATTCGCTCTACACATTGACAACTTCTCTCTACAGACTCACAATCTGACTACGTACAGTAGGGCATCTGCCCGAAATCTGCAGTAAAAATAAATTTCTTGACTGAAGCGATTGACAAAAGGAATTAACCCGATAGAGATATATTCCAAACTAAACGATCCGAACTTATTTTGGGATCGTGTAGTAATTATGGATGATATAGCTTCGCAAAAGGGTACTTTTTTCAAGTCTACGAGGAAATGTGCTGGTATGCAAAAAATACAAGTTTTCGTGTGGAATTTTCGGCAAACTATACCATCGATCATTGTCTAAGTATATTTATTCTTTATGTAAACACATGAGAAAGTTGGTTAAGCCCGACTGTAATACACTCTGTACCTGAAGTAGCAGCTGAAAACAGCGCAGCTAAACAATAGATGGTGCTACTATTAGCATTGAACAATAAGGGATTTAGAAAACTGACCAATAGAGGACGCCACTACTTCAAGGGAGTGGGAAGTAAACTTCTTTTGGTCATAACTTGAGTATGGTTCAACCGGCCTTTATAATTTTTTCGGCAAATCGATAAATAATACTAATTACTAACTATCTTTAAAAGGTTCAAAACATCTTTCTTCAAAACGTGCGTGGCAAAATATGAAAATAAATTTGACCTGCCTACACGTATAAGAAGTTTTCGTCCCATACATGCCAAACCTTTATCACTTACCATCTTTGAGATCGGTGCTCCTCCTCATCCTTGGACAACATTAAATTGAATTATGAGTCCTTGAAAAGATTTTTAATTTGCGGCCCAACAAACAGACCCTCTTCGATCTTTGCCTCGGATGGATAAGGGAACACACTATTCAGATATGCAAATGCATCTATTCGTACGTAGTGCTCGTGGCGTGCTCAACTGTCCGATTTGCACAAAAAACACATGTGTTTGGTATATCCTTGTTGCAGTCCTGAAACTATTGCAGCAACTTTGAGGTCTGCGCAAATTTTCCAGTTATGATCCTGGTAATTTATAAAATCAAGCAATATGGCCATTGATGAGGATTTTTTCATATAAACGGCATGCGCTACACATTACCGCTTTTAGACTAAGCTTGCCATAAACAAACGACACTCATAAAACTGATCACAAACCACACACTTCGCATTGCGCTTATGGCGATATAGTACGTTATTTTGACATCATCCTTTAACAAATTCCTTTCTTGCAAAGGTGATGCTAAAATTTTGAAAGAAATAGATCTCTTATTCGATCGTTAAGTCCACTTTGGCAGAAGGGATTTCGCTCTTTTGCGTATTCTTGATAGTTTTCTAAGTCATCGGCTGATTCAGATGGGTCATGCTGTTCAGTTACCTAGGTATCGGACCAAAATCATTGTAGAACGGTTCAACTAGTATCTGTGCTGAACTCTAAAAGCTTTTCACCAAATTCAAATACTTTGCACAAAAACGGATGAACAAAATGGACCACAGACATTTTTAATACCACTTGAACGGTAAAACTGAAATTGCTCATATTTTAGATAAATGCTAATAACTTTTACAATTTCCAACAGATTTCGATGTATGAACACTTTTTGAATTTGTTATACATTAGGTTACATCATCTAAAAGGGAAAGTAATTTTAAAAAATTTTTCTTGGTGAAAATAACGGTGTAGTTTTCGGTTTTTTCAAATTTTCGATATAAATGGAACAAAATTCTCGATATCTTTGTAATTAGCAGCTACACCACAAATTGACAATAAAATGATGTATGAACGATTGAAAGATAATTTTATTAGCGTTAATTTGGTGTACAAAACATGTTCATAAGTAATTTCACAACAAGAGAATATATTTCAAGAATATATATACTCTACAAGCTGAACCCGCCGCGGCTTTGTCCGCGTCCAAGATTTTAAAATATTGTATAATTTGTGTTGTCTTATCTTATAGAGAGTTTCGAGTTTATAGCTAGTATAAATATATCAATATTTTCCGTGTTAAATGCAGAGGCCTGTGCACAAGTTACATTTTTCCCCATCCAGTGCTAAAGGTCCGAACCAAATTTACTAGGCGCTCAAAAATTTAGAAATTATATGCTAATCCCTTACTGTCAAATGGATGCTGGAGACATAACTCTCTAGTAAATAGATAAAGATTGTGGATTTCACAGCAGCGTCAGCACTGCTTGCCCATAATTGGAAAGGTATAGATTCCTAAGTCTTTCCCAAATATTAAAGAGACGATATTTTTGGATAAAACTTTTAAATAAGTCCCGTTTCGATGAACCAATAATTACGAACTACAAATCAGAACAAATTGACCGCATAGAAGCCACTTTTCAATTATTCTTCAATTCAAATTGGTTGCCCAAAAAGTAATTGCGGATTTTTCATATAGTCGGCGTTTATAATTTTTTAACTGCTTGTGACTCTGTAATTGCATTCTTTCTTTGTCAGTTATTAGCTGTCACTATTAGCTTGCTTTAGAAAAAAAGTGCGCGTAATTTTGTTTACATTTGTTTGATTGGCGCCCTTTTTAATATGGAGTCCACAAAAGAGCATTTTCGTCATATTTTACTTTATTATTTCCGTAAAGGAAAAAGCGCAGAGAGAGTTGCTAAAAAGTTACGTGATGGGCCTTAAAAGAAAGACAGTGTCAAAATTGGTTTCGCAAATTCCGTTCTGGAGATTTTTCACTTAAAGATGAGCCACGTTCAGGTCGGCCAAATGAAGTTGATGATGACCAAATCAAAGCATTAATCGAATTGGATCGTCATGTAACTGAGCGTGAGATAGGAGAGAAGTTAAATATACCAAAATCAACCGTTCATTATCACATACAAAGTCTTGGACTGGTGAAAAAGCTTGATATTTGGGTACCACATGAATTGAAAGAAATTCATTTAACAAACCGAATCAACGTTTGTGATATGCATCTTAAACGCAATGAATTCGATCCATTTTTAAAGCGAATCATAACTGGAGATGAAAAATGGATTGTTTACAATAACGTTAATCGAAAACGATCATGGTCCAAGCATGGTGAACCAGCTCAAACCACTTCAAAGGCTGATATCCACCAAAAGAAGGTTATGCTGTCTGTTTGGTGGGATTGGAAGGGTGTGGTATATTTTGAGCTGCTTCCAAGGAACCAAACGATTAATTCGGATGTTTACTGTCAACAACTGACAAATTGAATGCAGCCATCAACGAGAAACGGCCAGAATTGATCAATCGTAAAGGTGTCATTTTCCATCATGACAACGCCAGACCACACACATCTTTGATGACCCGGCAAAAACTGGGACAGCTTGGCTGGGAAGTTTTGATGCATCCACCATATAGCCCTGACCTTGCACCATCAGACTACCATTTATTTCGATCTTTGCAGAACTCCTTAAATGGTAAAACTTTCGGCAATGATGAGGCTATAAAATCGCACTTGGTTCAGTTTTTTGCAGATAAAGGCCAGAAGTTCTATGAGCGTGGAATACAAAATTTGCCGGGAAGATGGCAAAAGGTTATCGAACAAAATGGAAATTATATATTTGATTAAAGTTCATTCTAAGTTTGATTAAAAATGCATTTACTTTCTTTTGAAAAATCCGCAATTACTTTTTGGGCAACCCAATATTTCCAAAATTTTCTTTCTTAACTAAACGAAGGTCTATTCCAAATCTTAGATCTCTACCATAAGCGATATGTCAGTCAGATTTATAAGTATAGATAGGGTCAGAAAGGATTCCTTCTTCCTGTTGCATACTTATGCACAAAGTTTATATAATCTGTGTACCTTTGGTAGCCGTCTTCATATTCTGAAACCATTGGAAGGCGCAGGGGCGCTTCTTTGCTTAACACTTTAGTTTGGGACTTAAGCCTGTTCTCTATTATCTCGTTTACAGTTTTACGTGTTTTCTAGAAAGTCTCAAAATTTTTCATTATCTTTAAAGTACTTGGAAAGAGTTGACATCGACCTGCACTGGTTACCCCATGACAGTTCTCAGGATTTACAAATTTCAAAAGCTTGTTTCTGTTAAGGTGCTCGTTTCAGGCTTCTAATGAGCAACTCTTCTGGAGAAGGTCTTTGTTTTTCATCATTAACTGGTACAACACATGCACCGCAATAAACTCAAATTAGTCCGATGACAATGACAAAAAGCCCCAGTCGGTGCCGGTGCCAGTCTCTGCACTGTTGACATTTCCTCATTTCCCTCCCCAGTGGGTCTAGGGTTTGGTCTGTGTATTTATTATAATTAACAAAAATTAAAAGGGCTGAATTGTGAAATTGTGCTTAAAAAGTAAATGCCGTTCATTAAACAACACAAAGCTGGAAAAACGCAGACAAGCAAAAAAGGAAAGGCAAGCAGCTCAGACGCATGGCAAGTGGAGTAACTGTTGGCTTGTGTGTGTATCTGTGTGTGTGTGTGTGTTATATAATAGACATTATCAACGCTAATTCAGTTATTTCTTAATTATAAACTACTTACGAGAAAATTTTCTAAGTCTGAGTCTGGGGACAATTCGCTGGAGTCGTCTGAGTCTGTGACGGAGCACGTGTGACATTCGCTCGTTTGGGTCGTCTTCAGTGTTTTTGCTCTCCAAGTGGGTTGCATAATTACCAAAGTTATACGTAAGTCTGTACTGTTGATAGCCCAGATTATGCCACAGAACTTGGGCTTCGCCAGCGGCCACGTTTGAAGGCTGCACATAATTGCTATTACCGGGCAGGAGTGAGTTTGTTTGCCTAATTTGCTACCCCTTTTAAGTACCAGCCCACCCTACACTTGAGTCAACTACAATCGACAACTTACCCGAATCACTTGAAGGCAGCGAACTTTGATTGAAATATACAATTTTAATGAACCTTCTTAACTGAATTCCGTAGCCAACACAATACGGCTTTTTTTTTTTCTAAATATCAACAAAAAATTATTTTTTTATAAAAAACCTAAATTAAATAAATATTAAAAATATTTAAAAAAATTTTAAAACAAAAATTATAAATAAATAAAATAAACTGGGTAAATATCTTTTTAATACTAAATACATATAAATTAACATAATAAAATACACAATCTCTATATAATCCCTCAAAACTAGGTCCAAAGAGAAAAGAACAGAGAACTGCTCTAAATGTTTTGAAAACAGCTTAGAGCGAGGCGTCCGCCGTACAGCTGGCATCGCCGACCAATATCTGTAAGTATATAAATATCTGTAATATTTTTGGTTACTTTCTAAGCAAATTTTCGGACTGCTAAGCCACTTTTCTCCAGTTCTACTAAACCGATTTTAATAAAATAATATGTGATCGACGCAGAATTGTCACCATTCTAAAACTGCATTTTTTAATTTTTGATTTTTTTGCTATTTCCCCAAAAAAGGAACTTTCAAACCCTTAAACGCGTTTATCTGAAACCATCGTTTTTCGAGCTGGCGGCCACGATTCCGCCAGTTCTACTGAACTGATTTGGATGAAACAAAGTTTAATCGACGTAGAATTGTCACCATTCTGGCCCGAAGTAAGATTAAAATTTTGCGATTTTTTTACTATTTTTTTTTTTTACACTAAACTACAAAAAATGGGTCAAAATTCGATTTGTCAATTTCAAGTGCCGCCATTTTGTCAAAAAAATCGCAAAATTTTTATTTTACTTCGGGCCAAATTACATCTATGCTGATCATAACCCTATATTTTTTTTTTTTTTCAGACGCTCCGGAGACCCGGAATCGTGGCCGCCGTGACGACACATTTTTTTTTGCACCACCAACTTTTGAAGTCTCATTACTTTTTGAACAGCCCCCTTATCAAAAAAAAAAAAAATATGAAAAACATATTTTTTATTTTCTTTCATTCATTACTAATTCAATAAAAAACAAAATTTAAATATCTTTTTGCGTTTTCAAATGAGAATTTTTTAAAAAAGGTCCAAAAACAGCAATCTGAAGGAGAATAGGCCTTAAGAGAAAAATTGAGACAAGGCAGGGCATAGGAAACAAAACAGGAAGAGCCAAAATTGAGTTATAAGCAAGAAGTAAAAAGAGTTTGGGTGGCTTCTATTTTGGGGTTACTTGTGATAGAATTGCCCGCAGACTAAGTCTAGACAACTTAGGGGACATTTAAAATGCAGGCGATTGGGCAAGATAAACAAACTTAAGCTTGGTATGGAGATACCCGCGAAATACCCGCGAAATGAAAAAGTCCATATAAAAAAAATGATTTCGCACGGATTTCGCAGGTTGCTGTTTCGTGAGTTGGTATGGAGTTCACGCGCGAAATTGACATATCGATATCACAGCGTTGCCACCCGACGTCAACGTGTCACGCGATAGACACCCGATAGTCACGCGATGAGTGATGATTTCGAAGGTGTGAAATATATGTAAAACATATTTTTCGTCTCTACATACACACTACATGTGGCGGTAGACACACATATACATACAAGTGTTGTGGCGCGGTGTATTAAATTGAGTAAAAAACTAAAACAAAAGCATTAAAAAGGCAGAACAACTTTTTATTGGAGGAGAAGGTGGCCTTAGGTAATTTAATAAAAGATAAATCTGTTTTGTGGAAGCTCATCCATAAACAGCATTATGATAGCGGCTTGACAAAAATTATCTCGGAAAGTATAGGTGGCTGCCTTTGGAAAGGAAGGTAAATATAGTATTTATTGAGTTTAATTATGTTATTCACTATGTTTGTTTTTGCTATAGGACCATTGCAAAACGGCTTGGTCTTCGTTAAAGGACAGCCTTCTCTGCCGGAGTGATAAGCGCGCCAAGAGTGGAAGCGATGGAGGCGTACCCATCGCAACTCAAGGAGGCAACGATGTGAAGTGGGAGTCATGTCGCTTTTGGCCAACTTATGCCACGAGAACCTTAACTCCTCCTACGAGATTGCTGATGATGAGCAACTTTGGCCCAGCACAAAGTGATTCAATTGTGGACGACGGCGATTCCGTATGTCCAACGGATCAGCTGCATAACTTTTCAGTGGTCGGACTTGGGACTTCATTGTCGCGCAAGTCGTGGACGACATCCTCTTATCTATGCCGTTCCATTATAAATACATATAAACGATATGTCATGGCCCAGTCCATTCAGCTTCTTCCCTAGTCGTGTCCATAAAGCACCAATTGCCTATTGGAGCAAATTGTTAAAAAATTACAAATAAAGTAAGGATTATTATTGTAGCAACTATTGCATCATTGGAGGCCACCACAACTATTCGCTGTTAATTCATTTGAATTTCCCCGCCAAGATAAATTTAAAAAACAAATCAACTAGAGATGAGCGTCTAATTTTGCACTTGTTATCGACGAAATAATGTGCCGCGATAATGTGCAGAGATTTTCGCACACTTTTCGCAAGTATCTCCATATCAAGCTTTAA
>JAEIFU010001596.1:0-63802 GCA_018904235.1 Lordiphosa stackelbergi | reverse complement strand
ACTTCAGTTATTTATTTGAAATAAAATCAATAATTCAGATAGTCCAGAACCGAACTCCTTAATACTGGTTCGGTTTGGGTTTTGTGGGACCTCCCGAACCGGACTTAATCTGTTTGAAAATATTTTGTCCTTTTTTTACTGTTTTTAAATTCGTTATATTACGAGATCGAGAGTATAGAATGTGGAGAAACCAGAATTCTTGAAGCTGTGGAAAAAGATGATTATCGAATGATGGATGACAAAAATGAATATGATTAGTTCTTCAATCCTATCCTATCGTCCTAACCTAAAAAAAAAAACTAAGGCGTGCTCCCATTTTTTTTATTTTCTTAAAAACTTTGCAATTTTCATCTTGAATTCGGTTTGAAAATCGGTTCTAATAGCCTATTCACACTACAGTCCATCTACCGAATTAGCTTCTACCCTCAAAGATGGTACAAGAACTTGCCGTGTCGAATTGTCTTAAATGTTCCACCGTCAGCTGGGGATGTTCCTATCTCATGCTGTTCCAAAGCGATATTTTTGGGTCCACCACTAATAACAATTGTTAAATTTACAAAATTTTCTTTTTTTCTTTTCTAGATGGATATTTACATCAGTGGGCAATAAGCAAGATGGTGGGAATAAGGGAAAAGGGGGCCATGAACACGAATTTCATTTTCCACCATCTTTTCATTGCTCCGCCAAGATTGACTGTAGTGTGATTAGGCTATAAGCCTCGAAAAATTGGCTAAGGACTGAAAGACTGCATAAATTATTCGAAGGACAGAGATTCATCAAATCGGTTCGAGTTTGAACCTGCTCCAAACTGAAGACTCCGTGACCTGAACCGAAGCGGAGAAATTGAATTTAAGCCCAAACCTGAATCTTAAAATTGAAGCAATCAAAAGTTGGGAAATCGATATCTAACTGTACACGTAAATGCAATCCAACATTTCTACAAAATCTGACTAAAGTTATTTTTCGAAGGAAAGGGTTTTCGGTTAGGTTCGGTTACCAGCTTGCAGCCTTGCTATAAACTGAGGCACAACAAGCTTAGAAATCGGACTGCAAACTTTAATTTGGAATTCTTAATGGATTCGATCTTTCGAACCAAAATTCCTGGGGGAATTTCGGGAAGTCTCAGAAAAGAGATAGAAGACCGCGCTGAGTCCTATTGGAGCTTTTTCCCGTCCGTCTGTCTGTTTTGACGCAAACTAGTCTCATCGGATGACTATATCTTATAGACTGCCATAGAGACTCTATCGGTCGAAAAAGGGGGGTCAAAAAACTTTTGTTTTTTAATTTCACGTTCAACCACAAATTTATTAATATTGTAATAGCTTTATATAGAGGGAAGTTTTGGTCAAATATCGGATGACTATATCTATTATAGCTAACATTTGTGTCCGATACAAATTTGAATAATTTTCCAACATAATTTTAAAGCAAGCTACAAAACAATGTGAGACTCTAACCAAATTTAAACTGGGTAATAATTAAGAATTTAATCATTACTGAAGTTTCATACATATCTGCTCATCAGGCCCGTAGTCAGGGGTGGTCCGTGAAGGACGCATGTTAATCATTTGTATTTATTGATTGTGAAACTTATAATTTAAAATTAAACCAAAAACAACACTCTAGGCAATGTGACCATATTACTTGCATACATCTTACAATCTGGTTACACTGTCCCAAAACAAAATAATTGTCACTTTTGGTATTTTTGTTTTGGCAGTTCTTTGGTGGAAGTGTATACTAAGCTTTAGCAGAAAAGAGAGATTAATAATGAATCATTTTGTAGCATATGTAGAGTACACATTGTAACACTTAAAGTAGGCTTCATTGAATAAAAAACACGTAGAATTGTAAGGGATAGTTTATTTAAAAGTTAAGGAGTAATCTTCCGACAATATCAAAGAGAGTCAACTCAATAGTATAGGTTCCTCACAAATCGCTTCTAAAAAGTGTAAAATTAGTCACTTTTTGCAACTTTAAGCTCGACGTGTTGAGCACACGAAAGTCATTTGAAATCAATATTAAACCTTCAATATACAGGATCTTGTTGCCTAGTGTTATTCATCGAAGTCTAAAAACGCTTTGAAAAATATTTAAATAATTTCGTAATCTCTTTTTAAACCAATATATAGCCGAATATGACCAAACTTTAATCGAATAACGCATCCATTGATTGGAAACTTGTTCGTAAGGAGAAATATCAATGTTTGAATCAAAAAACATTAAAACCGGAACGAATAAGCTTGATTCATTCTTTTAATTTTTTTAAACCTATCAAAACTATCTCAAACTGTTTCCAATTTCGATCAATAAATTCCGGAATCGGAATTGTTTAATCTTCCCCTCTCCAAAAAACGACTTTGTTATTTAGCTATTTAACTGCAATAACCCATTATTTTTCATTCAACCCTCTTGATCTCTTTCTTTAATCGTTTTTTAGATACAACTCTTAGCACTTCCGATCAATTGAATACGGAAACGAGAACATTTCGTCATGAAAAACCTCAAGAAAAATTCGAAAAATTTCCAATACTTTCATTTTTTTTTCATTTTTCAAGAAAATCAATACTTTTCACTGTCCTTTCATGTTTAAGAGTCCTTTGACTTAAGTTTAAAAAGAAAAATAGACTCATGCCATGAATGCAACCATTTATCTACAAAGTTTTCTAAATATGTTCCATTTCGACGGTTATCCCATCCCATTTTGTGAATCCTAGAACTCTTTTTTGTTTTGCCAAGTAAAATCTAAAAAGTTTGCCTAGTTCGCTTTGGTACTTGGATAGTTAATGAGTGCAAAGGTAAAGGTTGAGGAGGAGCTCGTCTAGTATGCAAATTGTTTTTGTTTGTTTATAAGTAATCGATAAACAAATGATAAATTATTCATTTGAAAACAATTTTGTAAGTCATTCACTTAGGAAAGTTTGGGCAACCTGCTACTACACACACGTGTGTGGACAAATGAATGTATGCATGTGTGTGTAAGGGATGTTAAATTTTAAATCAGCTACTGTATAACCCTTTGGTGGAGAAGTCGGAGGAGCCGGTGCAGGACATGGGCATAACTAATGTTTATTCAAAGAAATTAAGTAATTAATTAAACAACATTATTGCCACTGGTCACAGGACAGCTACAGCTACAGCTGCGCTGGCCCAGGCCCAGGCCCGGCCAGGCCAGGCTCTGGCTTTGCCTTTGGCCGTGTCTGTGGGTTTCGACATTTGACTAGCATATGCATGAATATGCATGCCCGGGTCTGGGTCTGGGTCTGGTTCGGTTGGTCGTACATGTCCTTCGAAAATAAAATTGCATGCGCTCAGTCAGTCATGAAATTAAATTGACTGCAAATACGTTGCCAGCGGGCGAAGGCGGAAAGGAGGGGAGTGGATCTGTGGGGGCCTACACATTGTGTGTGTGTGTTTGTGTGCGACATGTTGTTGCATGTCGTCGTCATCGTCATCGTTGGTCGTCAGCCTGGATGGAGCTCAGCTTGGGTGATTTTACATTTTTGTGGGTTGCAGACATTGTACATATGTATGTATGTTTGTACATATGTATGTGTGGGTCTCCTGTCTAATTTGCACAACTCTTTCTTCGAGTCGGGGCCAAGTTTAAAGTGACAGGATTAACAGGATGTTGCATAATCCGAACGTCAGACACCACAACAGACTAAACATACGTTTGTATGTATGTATGTATGTACAATGTACATGCACACAAAGTGCATCATGCAAATTATTTTTCAACCCTCGCTGAAAGACTCTCCACCTTTTTTTTTCCTCCTTTTTTGACACCGGAAAACACATTTGTATGTACCTACGAAATTTCAACTCAATTTGAAAACTGCCTAAACTGATTAAGGCCAACCCATTCATTGGATTTACCTTTCCAAAATTAATTGCCCTGCTAATAAAATATTACATTCAACAGCATACACGACTCTAGATCGAAATGAATTTTTAATGTCTGGAAAATTTGTTGAAAACATCAAATGAAATGTTTCCCCATGCCATAAAATTAATTGAATCAAAAATTGGGCCATAAACTGAAATACGCACACAAAATGTTTGTAGCTCATTAAAATTATACGATATGTGTCTTTCCTTGGAATGACTTCTTAAGAATGTTTACCAATTTACGCAATCTATACAATTTGACTCACTTATTCCGAATGATTATTTAGCATAAGCTCTAGGAAAAACCAAAATAATTGAGGTAAGTTCCATGGAAATAAAGAAAATGCTGCTTAGTAACAAAGAAGAAAACAATTTCAAACGTTGGAAACTGTTCAGACCAGTTCCCGTTTTCGATTTCGATCAAATCATCCTTCAAAGCCCCATTTCTTGATGTCAAACAAATTTGGGCGAATTCTTTAATCGTTTTTTAGAAATCAATTCCGAATTCGGAGACAAAAGAAGGCTAGGTTATTTTGATTTGTGAAAGTGTGTTAGGGTATTTGAGGGTCAACCCAACTCTTTGTTCCAATTTGATTCGATTTAAATATTCGAAAAACTTTGATGATATCGAAAGAAATCAGAAACGCAGGTTCTTCTACTTCATTAAGATCAGCGTTGAGCAACAGTATATCACTCTTAACACATAACGCAATAGATTTTACAACAATCACGCGCTGAAGAAAAATAGAGGTAAGCTAACTTCGGCTAGACCAAAGTTTATATACCCTTGGAGCATGATATATGTATGCCTGCCAGTTTCTTATATGGCAGCTATACGATATATTCATCTGATTTTTATCAGATAATATTTATAACTGAAAAGTATAAACACGCTACCATTCAAAACAATATAGTTTTTCTCACTAGAACTACTTTTTCGACCGATCGTTCCTATGACAGCTATATGCTGTAGTCATCCGATTTGGATCAAACTTTTTAGAATTGTGTGTTAGCATATAATATTGATCAGTAACAAGTTTGGGAGCGATAGCTTTAAAAATAAAAGAGTTTTTCTTACCAAGTCTTTTTTCAGACCTATCTTTTCTATGGCAGTACTATATAGTTGTGCGATTTTCTTAAGCTTAGTGGAATTATGAAAACGCATAGAAAATTTATAAATACGAGGTCTGGGGACGTTTGAGTTCATAACAAAAATGTTTTTCTCACTAAAACTAATTGATCGTCCCTATAGCAGCTAAAAGCATTTTTTTACCAAAAGACTTCGTGCAAAGTTTGGTTAAGATAGCCTTAAAACTGACGAAGAACATAACATAGAAACAGACGTATAGACGGACATGGCTTTTACTTACGTTTATACTCCAGCTATTTGCAAATAGAAATAATTTGTAAATAACTAACTCACCGTTTATACGCTTAATATTGTACGTAAGTAAAAGTGTTTTTAAGTGTTGCCGGGTTGGCAGAACTGAGTATCTGGTAACATTGATATGAAAATCAGTGTTGCCTGATTAGTAGAACTGAGAATGTGGAAACGTAGATAAGAAAATCACATAAAAATAACTTTAATGATGGATTCTAAAGTAATGTTTCTTACAATGCAAATTCTATTCAAAAAAATTTTACAAAGTTAATGAAAAAAAATGTGTTCTTTTATTGAACCAAATTTACACACTCAGAAAGTTCACTTGACTATTCCAGTAGCTTTAGATGAACAAATTGCCATTTGCTTACAAGCTAGCAACTTGTGCCGAATATCGCGTGGTAAGAGATGTTTTCGGAGTTCTTTTACATCGTAATAAACGCAATCTTAAGGCTAATGATCGAATGATTCAATCTCGCTGACTTCAAAATGTTCATGGAAGTGGGTCCCCACCTGCCATGTCCTCTTCCATTTCCTCTGTGAGCATTTCTTCACTACTGTGTTATCTATTCCCACAGCTAGAAGTTCCTCTAAGTCTTCTGGTGGTCGATAACTTTCCGCCCAGCACCACTTTTTCCATGACCTAATTTTCCTTCATCAGTCTAAGAAGTTCCTTCTCCGCCGTGGTCCAATTGAAACGCTTGTTTTCAGTTTTTATTTTGAACACTTTACCTGTCTTCTTCGGCAGCAGTCGATATAATATCAATAACAATTTTGTAGGGCTACCATATAGTTGGAAACAACAAAATCACTGAAAAGAGTGGCAACGCCTAGCACACTAAATGCAAATATCTACTAATCAGTAATTGTTTTCGTGACTTAGCTATTTGCAAATTAAAAATTAACTCAGCGTTTATACGCAAAAATTTTTCAATTACAAAACTGTTATTTGCAAATAAGACGTGCGTATAAACGTAGTATATATCAACTCAGCTCGACATGCTGATCAAGAATATATTGCACACTTATTCCAACAAAAATTTGATTTTGAAAAACGCCTTAAAAAAGTTCTTAGTAATTTCGTAAATGGATTTAGCAAGAGAATTTAAAAGAAAGCGAGATAAAATAAAGTACTTTACGTAACGAATATTTTGAGTTAGTCTGGTAAAATATAAAAAGATGTTTTCCTTTATGCGTCAAAAATCTGTTTGATTTTAATATACTCTCTGCAGAGTTTAAGCATGTTTTAAAAGACTGTTCTCAGATGTGCGGGAAAGTACAAAAATTGGTTGATTGTAAATATAATCTTCGGTGGAGTTTGAGAACAGGTCTTAAACAGGGATTCGTATCGGTTCCTATACAGTCTCTCTAAAGCGTCCAACAGTAGTCTGCCATCATTGAGACGCTCCATCTTCCCTGGTATCTTTTTTCAATCTCCTTAATAACTTGGTGAAATCGTTCACCTAGCTCTTCACTCACATCTCCTAAATAATTTGGAACGTAGTAGTAGTTGAAATTATCAAAATACCCCTTTTTATAGCCTGTACCCTGTGTGTGTATGTGTGCCTCAATTGTACAGGGTATTTCGGAGTCGGGCCACTCGACTGCAACGCTCTTACTTGTTTATAATAAAATTTTAAGTTTTGCAAATAAACCTGACGTTCTGGAACTTTTTGAGTATTTTTTTTTTAGTTTTCAGAACACCAAAATACATAGAAATCAGTTAAAAACCTGTGTTATAAGAATTTTATTGCGTTCGTATCAGCTGGTTTTGTAGAGCTATAGTCTGTTTAATACAGAAATTCATATTTCAATTTGTTTCCACAAAATCAAAATTCCACCCAAAATCAAAATCCCACTCTAATTTTGTAGAGGAACTGTAAAGAGACTACTTGATTCAACGTAAATTGTTATATGTTTACATGAAAATTATAAATTCTATGTTGAAATTAAAAGCCTTTTCACAGTTGCCACACAAATTTCAAATGAAAAATGTATTTTTGGTTAAATCAGGCTATACCTCTGTCAATCATGCAGTTATAAATGCAAATAAATTCTCATAATTAGAGCATAGATTGGGCTACATGTTAAATTTGGTCCAATACAAATCCAGCAAATACGCTTGGAGAGGATGATTTATTTAAAAAAATCATAATTAGTCAAGTTCTGCTATACTTATTATGTACATACTTAAAATCCGTCTTTCCGTCATATCTTTGAAACAAGAGCTGATAAAGCCAAACCGAAACCAGTTTTGGAATCAGTGAACATAAATTTGTCGTAATTTTATATGGACAGGGCAGTTTCTAACAAACTTATTCATTTTGTGGGCCCTTGTTATCGCGAGTGTGACATTAATTACTAGATATTTTCGTTTAGATTGTATTTAACGGGTAAAGTGACAACTATAAATTCTGTTGACAAATTAAGCGAATTGAAACCGGCTACTCCAAAGCCTACACTCAGAAAAACAGGGAATTCTAATATGAACGTAATCCTGCACATTCATTGAAAAACTTAGGGTAATATCCATATTTCTTAAAATACATATAAACCGTAATGTCATTTAATAAATGAATTTTAAAGCCAAGCTGGTCGATCTTTAACATTTCATACATATTTGGAAGTTGAGAGTCTTGATATTTGGAATATAATATTTGAGCTCAATAATAGTTATTTTAAGGGTTATTTTACTTTACAATCAAAGGTACATTTTGAACTAATTTTAAAGGAAGTGACTAGAAAAGTTTGACCTAATTACACAAGTTTACAAGCTTTTGCAACAGAGAAGATAGAAAACATTAAATAAATCAATAAACTGATAAAAAAATCGTTTTTATCAAAAAAAACCAAATTTTCCATATATAAATCCTAAAATTTGTATCTTAAGAGCAAAATCAAAACTTGTTTGGGTTGTAACATCATTCAAAGCAGCTAACATGAAAACAAATTTTGTTAAAAACGGCTACTTAATGTGGTCACACGACCCACAAATGTAAACAATCCTCATTGTACAAATAAATTGTAACCCTGACGGACAATTGATTTCAATAAAGCGACCAAAATAAATTATGAAAAGCTTGCTATTTTTCCTGTTAAAAAAGTTGTCCTTTTTGTAATTCTGTGTTATCAGACATATCTTTTATATTCATATTTTTAGAAACGTTGATAGTTAGCGAAATCTCTAAATTGTAGAATTTGAGTATTGCAAGCTCGAGGTCAATTTAGAAATTTCGATTCTACAATTTAGAAAAGTTTTTCATAAATTTTTTATTTTCATCTTTTTCAAAGTTCTAGAAAATTTTTTGTGTTTTTTTAAATTTTTTTTAAATACCAGGACAAATTTAAAAAGAAGACGATTTCCGTAAATTTATGCCACATTTTTATTGAGTGTGCATATTGGACATTGGCAAAGTTAAGAATTATAGCATCAAGAAAACATTTTATATTTTTTGGAACTGAAGTTCAGTTCAAGTCATTTGCAAATTACTTTTTTGACTTTTATTGTATGACAAAAAAAAAAATCTCCGAATAATTGTTATTGAAAACATTTATAAATAAAAGTCATCAATAACTGTTATTGTAGGACAAAATTAAAAAAAAATCAAAAATTACTGTTAATTGCAGAGTAATAAAATAAAAGTTTAAAAAAGAATTGTTAATTTCGGACTTTTTAAATAAATGTCAAAGAATAATTGGTATGTCTGGACTTTTTAAATAAAACTCACTAAATACCAGTTAATGTATGGAATTTTAATAAAATTGTAACGGTCCCTGAACTGACCATTTTTTTAGGTTTTTTTGCTTTTGTTCTGCTTCTGTTCGGCTTCGGTTCAGATTTCTCAAAAATCGCGGGGTGTTCGACTCTGTAACGATTCGACTTCGAAGGGGCTCTACGGTAGTCATCACAACCATTACGGACCCTCAAAGAGAAGGGTGGATTGCCTTTATAAAGAGGTCTTAGAGAAATTTTTAAGCAATTACAAAGATTCTAAGTTCAAAAGAATGTTAAAAGCAATTGAAGCTTTAGGTTGCCTAATGAGTTTTAAAGTAAATTTTCTTCATTTTCGACTACTTTCCAGAAAATTTAGCAGATGTGAGTGAAGAGCAAGGTTAATGATTTCACTAAGATATTAAAGGATGGAGGGAAGATGGAGCGTCTCAATGAAGCTTCAGAGAAACCTTCCAGATGCTTCCTATAAGAGAAAATATACCAAAAAGAGTCTCACTGGGAATAAGAAATAGGTTTAGTGCAGCGGTGGGCAGCCAAAATAACGGAAAGGGTACAACAACATTCCTATTTTTGTCATTTGCTTTCAAGCATTTCATTAAAGCGCGCGTTTGTTGTAATATCTTTTGCGTCGTGGGTTTAGATAAATAACCGGTTGAAGGTCAGAGGCTGCCCAACGCTGGTTTAGTGTTTACGGGTAATGAATGTATTTTAGATAAAAAATGAGTTAAGTTACGCAATTATAAATTTAAAAAATTATTTTTTTAGTCATTTATCTTTTACTAGTCGACCCGCTCGTTGCTCCTTACTAAATGAATTTAATGTTTAATTTGTCCATCATAAAATGTTCCGTTCTACAGAATAACACAAAATGAAATGAAATAGGCGTTCAAACACACATTTTTGGCCCAAATTTGAGATGTTTTTGACTAATTTTTAATTTTTGAGGAACCTATTTATAGAAAAGTAAAAATATTTTTTATAAAAACCATGCCACATACTCTGGCTATCATATAAAAAATATGCCATTTGGTAATTACACACACATTATTTTCTACAAAATTTATAGTATAGATTTGAAGATGATAATTTGTTTAACATAGACACCTACATTGTTAGAACCAGGGAATCAAACCGAAACGAATTTCGGTTCCGGTTCGGGTTCCGGTACGTACCGAAATTAACGTTTCGGTAAAACGTTCTGTTTTGGTTCTGATACTGTATCAGTATTCGGTTCCAGTTACGGTTTTATTTCGGTATACCGGTACCTAAAAGTTAAGTCCAAACAATTTCACATGTTTGTATTCATAAGATGATAAATTTGTTACAAAGAAGGTAAATTAATGATTATTTCTTAGAAGTATGATAGCGATCAATGTATTTCTGTCCATTTGATTTCTTAGCGGAGTCATATTAATCTTAAATGTCTACGCTTATTTTTCGAAATTTTCTGACCACCGTTTAAGTACATTATCTTTATTTTGTAAACGCTTTAAGCTCAGGGAAAACCTTTATGATGCCATTAAACTGTTTTGTGAAAATACTAAAGTTGTATGTCTGTTATAGAAATTTATATATAAATTTAAAAAGTGAACGAAGTGTATAAAATTCTTGAATATATATCAGTAAAAGCAGTTCCACATGTACTTTTCTGTTCATAGGTTGGCCTGACATTATACGAGGGTCAAGAAAAGGCCACATAGGTTGCATTATTTTCAAACAGACTGGTCCCGCGATTTTCTTCACTGAACAAAAGTTTTGCTAAGCCAAGAATTTTTTTTATTTGAAGCTAACAATTGGCCTAATTGCGTAAAATCCGCCAAATCTAACTGCTCGTTTCGCGTCTAGTGGTTGCATTCAGAACCGAAACCGTCCGGTACAACGTTTAGGTTCTTTTCGGTCTTTTCGGTTCGAACAATATCGGTTCTTGGATACCGGTATACAAAAAATTAAAAATATCGGTTCCGGTTCTGAGTTTCAGTCGGTTCTTTTCGGTATAAGGTTCCGGTTCCGGTTTAATTCCCTGGTTAGAACCCGTGACGTGAAAGTCATTTTCGGATTCAGCACTCCCAAAAATCATAAGAAATAAGCAAAATATTTGTGTTTTGCAGACTTGTGTAATTGAAGCAAATTCAAACAAAAATACAATTTTCTATTGTTCGAAAAAAGGTTTTCCGGAATGTTAGAGGAGGTTCAGCGAAGCAGAGGTCCGCTAAGATTTTTTTTAATTTTGAAACACTACAGAGAAAGAAAAAAAAATCCTTTCCTCACAAATTCAAAAAACACAACAAAAATAAAAAAAATAAATGACCCATTTCCACTAAAAGAAATATTTTTAGTATAGCTTGGAACGGTGATCTCAAAAATCGATTTCAAAAATTTTTCCATGGCTCCGTTTTTTGAGATATGAATTTTTAATTTTTCTGGTAGGTTCTCTTACATTCAAAGCCACTCACTTTGTAATTGTTAGATAGAGTCATACAAGATACGAATCGAAAGCGTAAAAACAAATAGAACATTGTTTTCAAATCGGTTGAGTAGTTTGAATTCAACGACCAAGAATATTTCAAAAAATTGATTTTTTTCTTAAAAATTCAAGATTTAAACGCATAGGAAAAATATAAATAAATCCAAATAAACTATTTTTTATTTTTTCTACTTAAGAGTCGCACTTCTACGAAGAAAGCCAGATATCGATTATCAAGATCTATGAACAAACACAGGAGCTGTGAGCAATTTAGTGCAAAAAAATGTGGATTTTCGTGATTATTTAAAAATAAATTTTCGTTTTGCTTCGACTTTTGTTCCGTTCTTGATTATTATTTTTGTTCTGACTTTTCGCTCACTTCATAAATTGACCAAAAGATGAAGAAAAACAGAAAAAAATTTTTTTGGTGAACTCACTAAATACTCAAATTTGACTGTTAGTTTCTCTGCTCAATTTGATATATCTACGGTACGTGAGACATGATTTTCCTCACCAATACCTTGTTGTTTTTGTAAAAGTGGGATTCTTAAGTAGAAATAATAAAAAATATTTTTTTTGATTTTCTTATATTTTTCCTATGCGTTTAAATCTTGAATTTTCGAGCAAAAAATCCATTTTTTAAATATTCTTGATCGTTGAATTCAAACTACTAAGCCGATTTGAAAACAATGTTCTACGCGATTATTGCCAGCTTATAAAGCTTTCGATTCGTATCTTGCATGACTCTATCTAACAATTACGAAGTGAGATATGGCTTTGAATGTAAGAGAACCAACCAGAAAAAATGGAAAGAATTCATATTTCAAAAACGGCCCATGGAAAAAATTTGAAATCGATTTTTGAGATCAGCATTCCAAACTACACTAAAATAGAGTTTCAGTAGATATGGGTCTTTTTGGCTGTAAACTAGTGTAATTAGAAACACCTTGGCTTTGCTTTGATGCTCATGTGCTGTGAGAAAGTGTTTCTATTTCTGTGAAATACTGTGACGAAAGGAATTTTCTGTCGTTCTCCGTACTAGGCTTTACAAAATAAAAAAAATTTGGTTATCCATCTGATTTAGTAAGCTGACATATGCAACTCACATATCGCTCACTTATTCTAGACACGATTTTTAACTTAACAATGCAATAATATTCGGTTTATTATGTACTTTATTATACAAAATTTTCATATGACTAACTTTTATACTCTTCGCGTGAGTTTTCAATTTTCTGTTTATGCTTCATGTTCTGTAAACTATTTACGATTTCCTTTTATGAACACGTTAATTTTATAATATATTACTAAATTGATTCAAAAATAAAGGGTTACTTTAAGTTATGACGGCTTGAAGTAAGTGCGATATAAAGTGGTCATATAATTTGAATCTCTTTTCTCTTAAATAAATGTAAATAGTTTTTCTATTGATTTAAATTTGTTTTACGAAACCAAAGTTTAGAATTTTAAATGTCAACGTTCAATATTGCATTTAAATGATCAGATCATTCAGTCGACTTTTAAACAGATTAAATATAATATGCACAAATCTCGCGACTTGCGACTTCCGTATAAACGTTTTGCATTTTGCATTAAAAATCGTAGAAATTATTCATTTTCGCCGACGGCTCCAAAGCCCAGCGATATAAATATCGTCAAATAATAAAAATATCGTGTAATTTGAAGGAAACCTGCCCTATAAACTTTGCCGGCATTTTAAAATAGTGTTGAATTAACTTCACCCTATTTTTAGGGTTTTTGATTTGTCTCTTGTTTTTCTATTTTCTTTACGAAAATTACGAAATTTGCAAAAACTTCTCTGTTGCGTTTTCTCAAAACACAAACCAAATCAGGTTTTATTTTTCAATTTTTTTTAGAATTTCATCATTTTGCCTAATTTTAAAGTTGGTTTGAAGATTTCACCATATTGGTTAATATTGGAGTTTTTGAGGCTACAGAAAAACGTTTTCCAAAAAGCAACTTTAAAGGCCGATTTCCTTTTACGCTTTAAAACTAATTGAACTAAACTGAAATTTAAAAATTATTTGAAAAACACACAAAAAAAACTCTCAAATTGGAAAAAATGAACCAAAAATGGGCCAAATAGAACTTTTTCACTTTCAGACACACTGACACACATTCACAATATTTAAAATTTATTTTTTGAATTATTTATAGTACTCACCTTTAATTTTATTAACACCAAATTGTCCCTGAATATGATTTTGTACTGAGAGCACTTCCATCTTCATAGATGCGACGCCGTTGGAGTTTCTAATTGGAGTTTGCCTCTGCTGTGGCCTGCGGCTGCTTTTGCTTTTGCTGTTGCTGTTGTTGTTGTTCGTTGCGTTTTTTCTTCTTATGGTGTATGGATAGTTGAGTACATACATATGTTTGCACATATGCAATGTATGTATGTATGTATGTTTTGTATGTGTTAGAAATGCACTTTAATCACAAGAATTTGATTTTTATTTTGTTGTTGTTGCTGTTGTTGCTGTATTTGTTCTTGACTCCTTTTTCCTTCCCTTGCAAAATTTTCATACGGCACACTTTCCTTAACGACTTTTTGTTTAACAAATAATTGGAAAAGTATCAACAACTAAATTTGTTATTCTAACATTTAAATTTGTTTTAATACATTCTAAAAAATTTCTAACGGAAATTGCCGCCCCGTCCGTCCTGTTGCCAAGCCCCGCGTAAGTGTGTGTTGTTGTATTTTTTTTTTTCGATTTTCTTTCTTTTTTTTGTGGGTGCGGAAGAATTTTGAAAACAGAATTTCTCAGCTATTTCATTTGATACGATGCGTGGCGTTCGGCGGCTGCTGACTGACTGCGACTGCCAGTTGCTGTTGCTGCTCGGCTGCTTGCTGCCTTGGCTTTGGCTTGGCTTGCTCTGAGCGGGTGTTTGTGGTTGATTGTTTGAGTGTGTCTGTGTGTGTGTGCATTAAAGAGAGACAGAGCGAGAGAGAGAGAGAGCGACACAACTACAAAATCAGCTGGTGGGGAGCTGCTGCTGCTGTTGCTGTTGGTGTTGGTGTTGGTGGGGGGGTTGTTGTTGCTGCTTCTGCTTCTGCTCTAGCTTATTGAACTGGGGCGGGCGGCAACTTCTGTGACGGAGCAGTTTTCCAAAGCTACTATCCGGCCGGCGGTGTGCGCTGCGGCTTTTATAGGAATTTTCCGACGTCGCGGTGGTCGTTCTGCAGTTGGAGTGGATTTTCCCTTGGCCGTGAACTGTTCCTGTTTTCGGAGCCTCTTGAGTGAGTTTACAGCTGCTGTTTTAGCCACTCCATTTAATTTGGCATCAGCTGTTTGCGGGCACTCAAAGAGCGCACACCAAAATGGACTCAAAGAGTAAGCTTGATGCTCTTGAGCATAAAATTATAATTTTCAAATTCGCTCTGTGAGTGGAAACTTGGAGCTCAAAAATAACTGTTGAGTAAATTGAAAATAAACGCTCGAGTTGAATTTCATCTATGAAGAACATTTTCTGTAAATTGAACCAGGCTGAAAAGTATACCCAAAACAAGTATGAAAATGTTTAAAATAGGCCTGTATTAAAAATAGAATCTGTCTTGTACAGACCACAAACAAGATTTACTACAAATCTGCTCACAAAAGTAGGCAATGAAAAATGACAATTTAACTTTTGAAAATCTTTAACTGGTCATAAAACATAAAATCTAGAGATATTCTAAAAAATAAAAACATCGCAAAGCCCACAAGCCAACATTCACCATGGCTTCTCATAAAAATATAAAATCTTTAGACAGATATTATCATACTAAAACGGACATTCTCCTGATTTTGATGCCATAAGTATTCTACAGCAAGAGCGTAACTACAACAAGCGTTTTACTCTGGAGATGTTACATATCATTAATACACCAACAAATATTAAAAGTAACTTTAAATCCTGACACAGAGAACTGCGCACACATATATAGACACTTGCTTGACCAAAACAAACATTAGGATTAATTAGTTTTACATCAAACTCCGGGGAGGGGAACTTGTTTCTTGTCCCGTATCAATGTATGTATAGGTTCGAATGTTGTTCACTTTTCGTTAGCTAAAATCTTGTTATTTATATCTGTTCAATGTTGTTTATTAGCCCCCTGAAGACGGACCCCGATGTGGGCTCGAAATATATTGGGAAACAAAGAATCCACCGTTTTTCATTCCTTGGATGGGACGGATGACCTTGAGCCGGAATAACCAAACATTTGGTTTTAAGCTTAAATATTTGTGGAAATTAAAACTTTTGAACCGTTTTTAACTGCTTTCGAACCTGTTTACGGTCTTGACACACATTGCAATAATATTATTATTTAGTGAGGATTACTTTATGTGATGACTTCATACAAAATTCGATCTAACATATGGGTTCGCCTCTAAGCGCGTCCGAAAAGATAATTTTAAGCAACTTAACGCTCAAAATACCATAAATCCAGACGTAATAGGCCATTTTCCTAAACAGACTTAAACACGAAATCACCTAGAATCGCCAGCATCAATTTTATAAACTGGGCATTGATGCCAAGTGTAATATGAACAAAATTATTTTTTGTCATTTAAATCTGCTTGGTCGCTAAAGTCGGTGTCGGAAAAAGCACAGCTAACGAAAGAGTGTGACCATATGTCCAATATGCAAAATTTGGTATTTTGCGTCTATCTCCGCACACTATTTTAAAAGATATGCGTCCATATTTCCCGTAACCAACTTATTTTTCCTAACCATCAGAAAAGAATTTTCTTATCCCAAGTAGGAGACTAGTGTCTGTGCTTTTTCTTATCCCAAGGACAAAGTGATTTCTTTTTCCCCAGACGATACTTTTTAATTTATTTCCTCCCAGAAGTGTCGCTAGAATAAAAGGATATCCATTGCAATAGTCGGATTCTTATCCTCCGCCATTAAAAATGTTATCTAAGAAATAAAATGTACGTCAATTTGGAAAATTGTGGGATTTATTTTATGAGAAGATTTGAAATAAAACGAGAAGGCCAAGCTTACTTCGTCTTTGCTGGAGTTTTTATACCCTTGCAAATGTTTTAATAAATCAGAGTTTAAGATCGCCAGCATTAAAACAAACAATTTGTCTAAATAAAACCAATTTTTCGACCGATACTTCCTACGGTTGTTGGGAGACGTTAACATTACAAACAAAACAGTTTTTCTCACAAAAACTCACTTTTCGACCGATAGTTCCTATGGCAGCTATAAGTTATAGGCATACGATTGGGTCGGTTCCGACATATTAGCAGTGTGCAGTGAAAAGAAGACACTGTGCAAAGTTTTAGCTCGATGGCTATAAAACTGAGTGACTAGTTGGCGTAGAAACAGACAGACAGACAGACAGACGGACGGACGGACAAAGCTCAATCGACTCAGCTCGTCGCCCTGATCAAGAATATATAGGGTCGGAAATACATATTTCTATGCGTTGCAAACTTCTGGGCAAAATTATAATACCCTTTGCAAGGGTATAAAATTATTATACAGTCAGACAAAACCCAAGCCGATCGTGTTTGATATCAAGCAGTTTAGATGTCAAGTGTAGGGTAAGACGGAATATTCTTGGATGCAAGCGGAAAATACTGAAATCAAGCTAAATTTTTTAGATTGAGATTTTTTTTTCAAATTTTTTTTCTTTTTTTAAATTAAGTCGGCTGAATACCAAATAGAGATTTTCTTGGTATAGAGTAGTATAGCTTTCAAGCATAGATCTTCTTGGATTTAAGTACAATATCCCTGATATGGGAAGAGGGGAAAAAGGAGAAACACCCACCGACCAACATCACACTAGCTATTTGTTTCCAAGCTGTAATTAATTTTAAGATACCATTAACAATTTTTTGTTGAACACACGGACGTCGGTAGCTTAACCCACTTGACTATTAGCCGTAAGCAATACGTGACGTCGAAACCTTATTTAAGAATGTTCTTCCACTGGGGTTATTTTAGGCCGTCTTCTTAAAACATATTTGAACTCAGCCGTCCTCCAACGCGTTTCGGCGAGCCTTTGCTGCCTTCTACTTATTTAAGAATGTACACTCAGAAAAAAAACCAAGAACTTTGTACTTGAATCAAGTACGAACGGAGTCAATAGTACGGTAAGTACGAAAATACTTGATTCACGTACAAAATCCTTATTTCAAGTACGCTTTTTCAATCCCAGAATACTTGTTTGAAGACTGGTGCGGGATATTTTAAGTACATTTCGAACTATTAATAGATCTTTTGGTCAACTTATATTTGTTATGGTCTTAAGTACAGCCCGACTTACTCTAAAAAAAAGTGCAAAAAGGTTCTTCATCGAAGTCTAATAATTCAAAAGTCAACCACAAAACATGTTTGAAGCAAAATAATACTTCAAAAAATAAGTACAAAATGTTCTTGGTCCAAGCCTATAAAGGTCTTAATCGGGGGTGCCACAGAAATCTCTAGAGATTTTGCCGACGGTTGGCTTGTAAATCTCTCGAAAAATTCGTTGGTGCCACAGACCTTCTAGAGATTTCATTTTCTAATTAGAAAATCTAGTTGGAACACCAATTGATGTTCCATCTCTAAAAACAGGTCTGAATGTCTCGCCAAAAAATTTCCCTTATTTTAGATGTGGGTTAATTTAATGATTAACTGAAATTTTTTGATTGTGTTATATGTTTTATGATGCATTTTTAAATAATAATTCAATTTTAAGTCGCATTCTCCACCAATATAATGCAAAATTTAAAAATTTGTTGGCGCCAAACATGAGGTACTAGTTTCCATCCCTTGATCCGCTAGCTGTCATGTAGAGGGCGCCACTTTGACAAAAGGCGTTAGTGAGAAATGAGCTTTGCAAAATCTCCTAACAAAACATTAGAGGTTTGAAACCAACCAAGAGGTTTCGTGGCACCCCCGTATGTAATATCAAAATCCAAAAGGAAATGAATTAACCAAAGACCAAGATGTTTTTACTCCATTACCAAAGTGTTAGAACCAGATGGGAATTTGAGGAACAGATTAGAGATCAACGTAAAATACTTTCTGGAGCTTGCATAGTAAGTCTATTCTGTACTTAATCCAAGAAATTTTGTACTTGAACTAAGTACGATCTGTATCTGTAAGTACGAAATGTACTTGATTCAAGAACGTTTGTTCTCATTTGAATAATTTTCACAGTCCTTTTTCTATTCTAGTATGTTTCGTACTTAATTTAAGTACATTCAAGAACAAAACATACTTAAAATTTCAAGTACAAAACGGCATAAATTCTATCCCGATCGGTCTAGAACTATCACGGTCGTTTTTCTGAGTGTACTCATAACATTTTGTTGACAATTTGCCACTCAGAGAGCAACATGTCACGATTAGAGCAAATGCACTTTCACGACTTCCCTAGGCTTCCCTAAAAGCGAAAGGAAACCGGTTATTTGGTTAAAATACAATACATTTCGGTTTCGGTCACATAAAAAAAATTTATTTCCGTTACGGATTCGGTTTGATTCTGTTATACTGGTGAATATTAACGGTTGTTGTTTTGGTTGTATATTTAATTCTGAAGATTCGGTGATTCGTGGGTAGAGTTCTCCAGCCATAGCACCTGGGGGCCGAACACACTCGCCCATTAACACCAAATGCCTAAAATCATGTCTCACTGTGAGTCAGAGAGGGACAGTCACATTTTCTGTCCTCTCTTCTTGGAGCTACAAATGAGAATTGCAAGCTCACATCTGCTAGAGCGAGATAGAAGTAGATTCATTTCTTTATTTTTCATACTTTTAAACTGTTTTCGACCTTTCAGTTTGATTTGGCTCTGGTCAATGACATGATTAGAAGGCCCATCGTCATCCATTGAGGAAATTGTTGCCGCCGCCCCAACATCTCATTTGACAGACTTCCAGGCCCAGCGGGACGTATTTAGGTTAAAGTTGGAATATAAATCATGCATTTGATTAATTGTATGCCACTGACTTTTATCCTGCTCGACACTGCTCCTACTGCAGGGCCTTTAAAACTTTGCCATTCGATGGCCCCCTGCTGCTGGGCGTCCGCTGCCCACTCCTCACTCCCCTCTCACCCCATGCCAGAATGGCAATTGTGTTGTGTAAACATTTTTTTAGCATTAACTGACATGTGTAAATCCCCACATCACTGACAGCAACAACAACAACAACAACAGCATCAGCATCAGCCAGGAAACGGGCAACGGGGACAAAATGCTAAAGCTTTTCTCTAGATCCACTGGCGTCTGCCTGCAACAACAGGAGCTGGGGCAGGAGCGGGAGCCACACCGGCACCCACAGTCATTTGGGCAACGAAGCAGTGACAAATAGCTAAGCGGGGATTGGAGCAGAGCAAAGGACTTGGCCACCAACACCAACGGCGCCATTTTTTATGTGTATTAAGATGAATTGTTAAAACAGTGACAGGCCTCGCTGCCAGCATTTTCCACCAGCATTTCCCCGTTGTTGTTGTTGTTGTTTTTTTGTTATTTTTCCACACTGAAACGTGAAGCCATGGACAATCGAGAGCTGGGGCCAAATTTTAATCCATCATTTTGTTTAGTTCTTAAAATTTCATGTTGATTATAGTTGTAAAATCCGGTGGGTACATACCAGAGATTTGTAGAGAGCGCGCTTTATAAAAGAAATTTGACATCCAACCCTTACCCAGCTCAAGCCAAATGCGCAGAGACATTGGTATGGAATTTCTTAGGCTCTGAGTGCCAGTTCCAAGTGAAAGAAAAGACCACATTAGACTTTATGCACGATGAAGTTTACTTCATGGCAAAAATGTTATGAAATTTAATTCGAAACGCAAAAGTAAAACTAAAAATACAAGGGCCTATTCGGGAATAGAGTAAATATGCTAGTATTATACTTCTGAAGTGCTTAAACTAATTTCGTATTGTTGTTAAAACATAAATATAGTAATACCAGAAGGTAAATGAAGAGGCCTGTCCACATGTCCCGTCCCGTCCTACGCCACGTTAACATTCTTAACGACATGTTGCCGGTAAGAATGAGTGTAACAGAAATGCAGAAAGTCATGTGTGTGTGTGTGAGTTAGAGACGATAGATAGCGATTAGCGATTACCGATTTGCGATTGCTGATGAGTCTCTGCTGAATAGATTTGATGGCAGACTTTAAGATGTTCGGAGGCTTTAGTACTTTTTATCAAAGGAAACCACTCACACAAAATCTCGAATATTTATGGATTTGTTTAATTGAAAATTTCATAAGAATGTATGAACAAGACAGGCTGATTCAGCAATCGTTAAGCAATCGTTCGTTTTTTCGATTTCTACAACACGATAGTCAAATTTTCCAATCCCAATCGTCAATCACTGTATTCAGCAGGCGAAATCGGCAATCACAAATCGTAAATCGGAATTATCTGCTGAATTATTATTAAATAAAGTTAGTTACAAAGATAACCAAAATATTTATAGCAGTGGCGCCATCTATTGCTAATTTGGGCTAATATTGTTCAATGCCAAAATGGAATTTTGGAATGAAAATCATTCAAAACCTTTATATTAGGGAATCAAATCAAATCATGTTTCGTTCTGGAGTTCTGATTTCTAAGTAGTGATACAAGAATTCTTTTGAATCATTTTGCGAGTGAGAGGGGTGAATTAAGATTAAGCCCAATAGCACAGGCGGTTATTGGAAGCGAAAACATTTAAGGGGGTAGTACAAGTCCCAAAAAATAAAGAAAAATCGATTTTTTTCATAGCTAGTTTAGTAGATATAGACCGTTGGATGAAGAGGTACTTACCGCTATGAAACCAACCTTATCGTCAGAGGACTTACTTCAAAAATGTCTCGGCTAGGAAACGCAGAACAACAACGAGTCGTTCAGCTCCTTGTTGAACCTTTGCAAATTGCAAATCTTCAATGAAGGATTCTTGCCAATTTTAAAAATACTGAGTGTTGTTGGTGTTAATTTAGGTCTCCAAGCTTACATATGCCGAACAGGGCTATAGCAAGCAAATTAGTGGCTCCGATATGAAAGCAGCGTCATCTTCAATAGAAGCAAGAACCGCCCACTTTTTTCCATATATCAGGATCTTTTTAAGGCCTATAAGTAATCGCGGAAAGTTTATTTCGTTACAGTATTTCAGATAAATAGAAATACTTTCGAAAAACACATGAACATCAAAGCAAAGCCAAAGCGAAGTATACTAAACAAGGTAGGCTCACTAGCTCTCTCACAACTTCCCAGAGGCGCACAGAGCAACTGTTCTCTGTAGAAAATATGCATTACGACTGCCGAAAATGTAAGGCAATACAATTGCTGATTTTCGTTAGAGACTGCGAACATTCTGCATTACAATTTTAAAAATAATGTACGCATTCGTAATGGAAAGTTCGGCTCTGGCATACATCCTTAATACCTAGTAATGCAGGTTGTCGGCAGCCCGTTTACAAAGCGGCCATGCTCATGGCAAAGTAATGCAGATTGTATGGGAGTATTTCCTTCATACTGATGGCAAAGTAACGCAGGAGTAACCCATTTTATAATGGCAATTTGCGCCGCTTGGTATGAAAGCAAACGTCGTGGAGAAATTTTGGAACCGAGGGCAAATCTTGAGGTGGAGCCAGTGCCGTGGCTGGACATTGACATTTCCTCAATTACCAGCTCTGCAAGTGTTGCTGCTAACTCAGCCATAGCAGAGCTGGCAGGAGAAGAAGAAGCCGAAATAGATAGCGAACTGACGGATGACTCCATTGAATACATCTCAGGCTATCTAATTAGAAGATTGTCATTGAACTGCGCCGACAAAGAAAATGACACATTCACGTATGTTGATATGGTATCAGCAGGTGGGCTGAAGAAGCCATCAAAGGAATTCGTGGTCAAAATTAAAAGACTTGAATCTTTATTTAACAAGTTCAATGGCAATTTTTTCTGGCCGAAATGTAAAGAAGTGCGGAGAACATTGATTTTGATGCAAAAACAAAAGAATTTTTTTTAATGCGAATAACATTTCGTTTTAGAAATTTAAACAAAAATCTAAAGTTGCAAAAACAAAAGCAAAGGCTGATTGGTAAATTTTTTGTAAAACTTTATTTTATTATTAATTAAAATATAATTTTTGCCTGTCAGAGCAATTGTTATCTGTCTCAGAGAGCCGACAACGGAATACGTCACCTTATAGTACATTCACCTTGGGCCTACCTTGTTTAGTAAACCTTGAGCCAAAGTGTTTCTAATTATATGAAATACGGTAACGAAATTAACTTTCCGGAGTGCTGGATATAAGCCTTTAACTTTCAAATAAAAAACGATTTGAAAAATATCTTTTCGTTTTCTTTCTGTGAACTTCAAGTATTTAAAGTACTAATACACCAAAGGAAGAAACTAACTGAAAAATAGAGGAAGCTAACTTCGGCTGTACCGAAGTATATACCCTTGGAGCATGATATATGCTGCCAGTTTTTTATATGGCAATACGATATATTCATCAAAAAAGTTTTTCTCACTGGAACTACATTTTGGGCCGATCGTTCCTATGGCAGCTATATGCTATAGTCATCCGATTTAAATCAAACTTGACTAAATTGTGTGGTAGTATATAATATAGATCTGTACAACGGGAGCGATAGCATTGAAAACAAAAAGTTTTTCTTACTAAGACTTTTTCCAGACCTATCTTTTGTATGGCAGCTATACTATATAGTTGCCCGTTGCAAAAAATCTGATTATGTGAAAGCAAAAGAACTCATAAATACGAGGGTTGGGAGCGATAGCATTGAAAACAAAAAAGTTTTTCTCACTGAGACTTTTTTTCAGACCTACTTTGTATGGCAGCTATACTATATAGTTGCCTGATTTGCATAAAACTTGCTGAAATTATGTGAAAGCATAGAAAACTTATAAATACGGGGGTTGGGAGCGATAGCATTGAAAAACAAAAAAGTTTTTCTCACTAAAACTACTTTTTCAACCGATCGTTCCTATGGCAGCTATATGCTATAGTCATCCGATCCGGCCGGTTCCGACAAATGTGCAGCGTATTTATACCAAAAGACTTCGTGCAAAGTTTGGCTGAGATAGCTTTAAAACTGACGGAGGAGATAGCATAGAAACAGACGGACGGACGGACAGACGGACAGACGGACAGACGGACAGACGGACATGGCTATATCAACTCAGCTCGTCATGCTGATCAAGAATATATATACTTTATGTGGTCGGAGATGTTTCCTTCTGTGCGTTACAAAACATCCGGACAATTTTAAAGGGTATAAAAAGGCAATCGCGCAAACAACAACAATATGTGCGAATACGTTTTCATACAAACCAATTGGCATAATAAACAAAGGGTAAAATGAGAAACAAGAAAGAGATAATGCAGCTGGCAGCACAGGCTCAGAGTATAAAAAATCATGTTAAAAATGGCTCTTTTTCTCATAAAAATGAAATAAGGCCCCAAAATGAGTTTTGAAGTCCTTTTATATTTCTTCTTTTGGGGACTTATTTCATTTTGAAATTTTATTTAGGAAATAATGCCCCAAAAATGAAATAACAACCCAAATTTGAAAAAAAATCGTTGTTTTTGTTTTCCATATAAATTGTTGGGGGCTTATTTTATTTTTTTGGGGGCCTTATTTCATTGGGGCCTTATTTCGCACAGCCAACGCAGCTAACTAAAATCTTTACCTTCTTCAATTTTCCTTTAAATTCAACATCAAATGAATTTACGTGTATTGCAATTTTTACTAGTAAAGGAAAAACCGAATATAACCCATATATTTGTTTCTGTTTCGGTACTGATTACCGGTTATTTTAATAAAAGTTATAGGTTTACGGTTAAAAGAAAACATTTTTTTCGGTTACGGTTACGTTTTCGGTTAAAATTTTAAAGTGTTTTTAGCGATTAAGGGTTACGGTTTCGGTTACTGTTTTAATCTCTATTATTAAAAACATCACCATTTAAATATGTCTTCTTTATTATTCTTTCTTTTCATACAAATACATTTTTGAATCACTTTTAGCTAAAGAAGTTGTTCCTTGTAAAGTTTCAGCTTGAACAGAAATGAATTAAACAAAACTTTTCCGGTTTTTTTTTTCATAAAAGTTGGCAAGCCAAAGCTTAATTTTTAATGAATAAAATAAATTCTTTTCGATATACGGTTCCGGTTCTGGTTCCGGTTTGATTCCCTGCTTTATATATCTGAATTATGCCAACATATATATGCTTTAGATATATAGCGGATAGACTGTTCTTGTTCCGAATAATTTGACCCATTGTTCAAAATATAAGCTGCCTTTGAAAAGTTATAGCTGACACATTGCTCTGTGAACTCGAACCCTAAAATTTTCGTGAGTTCGAACCCCTGAGATAACACCTTCAGATTTTTAGGCGTTTTCAGGCGTGTTCTTAATTGTTCTTAATGTTTATCCCTATTAACCCCTATAGGGGTTAAGTAAGTAAGTACTTACTTTACAACTGTTCCCAAGGTGACGGCTTACAGCTTATTGATGAGACACTCCAAAAGCGGTTGAACTGTTCCAATAGTGGCATAAACCGCCTTACTTCGCTTGCATTTGGAAGGGTATAAAAACGGGCTACCCTTTTTGGCAAGTGTTTGTGTGTGTGTATGTACATTGTACATCTTCATATATTATCAGCTGGTCCAACTTAAGACTGTCAGAACTAAGCATACCCCTGAGGGCTGGCAGGGCGAATCAACTGAAATTGAGCTGCATACGAGTCATCGTCTTATCAAACCGCACACGCGCCCATCAGCCGCATCAACATCATCATCATCCTCATCTGGAAGGGAAAACGAAACGAAAAAACCTTCCTACTACATCATAAACTAGGCACATGTGGGTGGAAATTATGTTGATAACCTCGCCTGATCCTGACATTAGAGCTGAAGCTGAAGCTGAGGCGGGCGCTGCTGCTGCTGCTGGTGGAGATGGAAATGCTCACGTACTTGGCTTAAGTATATTTAAGCATATGGAGAGAATCAAGTGAAAATCAATAAAACCCAAACACGTCTACACAAATCACATGAAAATCGATGTTCCGGGTATACATAGGAGGAGTTGCTACTAGTTGCTAAAGGATTGCTCTGCCCAGGCTGGTTGTTGTTCTTATTGTTGTTGTTGTTTTATTGGAAAAACGTGCCACGCCTGGCAAAAATGGCAACCGCATTGGGACACAAAAGGGCCACACTAAGTGGTTCATTCGTATCCTATTTTCAAAGCCCTCTGCTCCCTGCTTTGATTATACGTACATAGTACTCTACTGGGGGCCTTACATCAGGTAGCTGCCACTAAGTTTCTGTTTAGAATTTTGATTTTGTGCTAGAAAAAGGTTTCGCAGCTGCTTAAGTGCCTTAACAGTGTATGCTTTCAGTGTAACTCTTACACAAAACACTATTTTGGCGCAGTTTTTCAAGTGCATTTCTATGTTTGGGGCATTAAATGCTACAATAGCTCAATGATGCTTAACAAAAAGGGATCCATTGAATTCAATGGAACTAAATGTTAAGCCGTAAATTTTCTACTCAGAGTGGGGGGGATGGCTTCTTACCAGGGGTCGGCAATATGCCATCTCTGTTGATGTTGAACCTATGAGCTTAAAAGCTCTCTCGCTGAATCCGCAGCGGCCGAGCAATTAAAAAATGAATAGAAGCTTTCGAAAGCACATTTTCTGCAAATCTATTTTATATTTGAAATAGCCACAGTTCGGCTCAGATTGCCCACCTCTGCTCTATACCAACGAGAATGCCGAACTGTTAAAAAAAGTGGAAAATTTTCTCAAAAATTTTGAGCACAAATGCTCTAAAAGTGCTTGAAATGAGCACAATTCAACTCAACTTAATCTCCACACAGAAAAGCATAAGTTGCCGTTTAGATGCGAAAGTGCTAACGCATTCCGACGTTCGTTGGTGCGAACTACTGGGCTTCGATTCCCAAACTGTGAGGATCCGCTTAAAAGCTGATTCAAAATCAATGATTTCTGTTTCCTCAGTTGAGTTTAAAATGTTCTTGAAAACCGAACAAGGTCAACTCAAATAAAGTTTTTGCGTTCTCCAAAAATTGTTCTTAAAGTGATAACATTTTACTACGAATGAGAAAAGCGGTTCTTACACAGATTTTCATAAAGGTTACGCTCATTTTAAGTCCAATGTACTCGGTTTTTTTTCCGGTGTACAGGACATCGTTCTAGCAGGGAATCAAACCGAATCGTATTTCGGTTCCGGTTCTAGTACGTACCGAAACTTATGTTTCGGTAAAAGGTTCTGTTTTGGTTCTGATATTATTTCGGTATTCGCTTCCGTACCGGTACCTTGATTTTTATTTCGGTATACCGGTACGTACCGGTATGGACCGTTAAAATATAAAGAAAGATGGGTCATAGGTTTGGGTCAATAATAGTTCTCACCAAAAAACATACGTTTTACTCTAACTCGGCCTTTCCAAAGGCAAATGTGGAAACTTTGTCTAGTTTTCATCTTGCTCAATTTGTTTATTTATTAGGAAAAATTATGATGTTTGATACCATTAAATTTTTAACCTCCAGAACCTGGACCCGAACCTCGCCTTCCTCTTCCTTCATCCTCTTCTATTTTAAAAAGGTTTGGTTCAAAGAATATCTATAGTCAGTTTTTTCAAAGCTTCTAAAATTTTTACAATATTTTGAATTTTTTTCCAAAATAATATCCAAACTGCATATCCCGATTTCTAGATGGAAATATAGGCAAGTTGTTAAATGACAAATCAAATCCGTTTATTGATCTACAAGGAAGGTGCGGCACGCTCTTCACTTTCACGTCGAAGCACATTTATAAGCTCTGGTAATGAATGATTACTAAAAGATTCGTTAGCTGAAAGCTTCTTATCAAAAACTTTCTCAACGATATCAGAATTCATGAACCAAGCTTCAATACATAACCTTAGGTTCGATAAGTGAAGAAACTGGTTTGAGAAGCGAACCTAACTGTTTCCAAAAGCTTTGAACCCCCTTCAGAATCTTAGATGTTTGCAGGATCTAAGAATATAGGATGCAGCATTTTTGTATAGATCACAATACAAAAGATTTGACAAGGCAGACACTTTTTTGAATGGATACGATTTAACCAAATTACTTTAAAGTTTAAAGTTCCCAAAACTAAGTATCAGTTTTGCTATCTAGTTGTTGCACAGAACCGAAACTGTACAACGTTTAGGTTCTTTTCGATCTTTTCAGTTCCAAGAATATCGGTTCTCGGATACGGGTATACAAATATTTCGAATATCGGTTCCGGTTCCGAGTTTTAATCAGTTCTTTTCGGTATACGGTTCCGGTTCTGGTTCCAAGTTTTAATCTGTTCTTTTCAGTATACGGTTCCGGTTCTGGTTCCGGTTTGATACCCTGCGTTCTAGCTTGGGTCTTTGAGGCTGGTAAGACATATGCTTTCAGTATAGGAATTCCGATCCCAAGTAACTCGGTTGTGTCACGTTGAATGTTTTTTAAGATTTTATAGCAGTTGTTTAAAGTTGGTATTATAGTTTTGGCACAGGTTTAAAAATAATAATTTGAAAATCTATGCTGGGATTGAGAAAAAGTTAAAAACGAATATTAGAAAAAAGAAAATAATTTTTAAAAACAAATAAAATTAAATTTCTTCACCTTTTTCGAAGAAGTGAGCTCAAATTTTTGAGTTGACATAGTCTAAATTCCGACATCAAGTAACTCGTTTGTTTCTCGATCAATTCTCTTTAATAAAGCTTGGCATTTGCAAAACATAAAATCTATCGAAGTTGTATTTAGTTGTTATTTTGACTTTGTCTTAATTTTGAAGATGATAAATCTAAAGTTGAAGTGTGGGCAAACTAAAGTAATAATAAAATTGTTGTTTCTTAAATCTAAAGCAACACAGTGCGACACTCAAGAAGGCCTGGGAGCGGGACCAACGCTCATACTCTAGTTTTCTTGAATGGGCCATTTGTACTAACCACATCAGCTACAACATCTGTAGCTGGTTAAAAATATGAAAAGGTGTGTGTGTTACCTCCGAGTCTATGTGAAACCTGATGCTTAGTTTAAGAGCTTATATTCAAATCACAAGCTCTCTCAATGCTCTATAAATCAGCAAGGGCACTTTCGAAAGAAGAAAATTAACGGGGAGTAGAAATCCAGAAAATCCAGAAATCCAGATCCCACCCAGATCCAACCAAGCTAGATTCATTTAGATCCCAACCAGATAACACTCAGATCCCACTTAGATACCGCCCAGATCCTACCCGGATCCTACCCAGATCCCACCCAGATCCCACCCAGATCCCATCCAGATCCCACCCAGATCCCACCCAGATCCCATCCAGATCCCACCCAGATCCCACCCAGATCCCATCCAGATCCCACCCAGATCCCTCAGATCCCACCCAGATCCCATCCAGACTCCGCCCATATCCCACCCAGATCCGACCCAGATTCCATCCAGATCCCACACAGATCGCACCCAGATCCCTTCCAGATCCAATCCAGATTCCACCAAGATTCCACCCAGATTCCACCCAGATACCACCCAGATCCCATCCAGACTCCACCCAGATCCCAGCTATCCAGATTCCTCCCAGATAAGATCCCACCCAAATCCCTCACAAATACCACCAGTTCCTGCCCAAATCTTTTCCAGAACCCACCCAGTTGCCCCTTTTCAGCATTTATCCTACTTCTTCACTTCCCCCATCTGTCAATCCTCTTATGTCTGTGTGTGTTTGCCGGAAACTCCACAAAACAACAACACAAAATATGAATGACGTCAGCGTCACGTGACGCTGAAATCAAATTTTACTCCTACTAAAATCGTTCGTACCGAAATTAAAGATGTTTCACATCAAAAAGTTCCCGTTTCCAATGGACAAGTGGTTAGTACCCCACCCATAGAGTTCAAACTTAGAAACTTGTTTTAATGGAAAACCACCCGGTAGAATTTTCTTAGATCAAGAGTGTTGTCACTGCTTACTTACTCACTGGCTACAGTTATTTGACGGTTATATTCTGAATCAGGTTTCGCTTACGGTTACGGTTACGGTTATAAGTACACTGAGGAAAAAAACCATCTAAGAAATAGAAAAATCTCTTTTTTTGAGAATCCTGCAATCTTATAAAAACAAGATTTGAAAACCATAAAATGAGTTAAGAAATATTAAAAACAAGATTTATCATCTCAGAACTTATCAACCATCCTACAGTTTTCTGTAAAGTTTCAGTTGAAAAACTTTATGATATAATATGATATTTTAACCTATATAATAAAATAATTTAACAAATTAAAAAAAAAATATAAAAATTTCGGTTGCAATGCAATGGGACACGAACCTCGACCTTTTTCGTTCCATGAATAGATATTAACACTTTCTTCTTATAAATATGTTAATCTTTAATTCGCCCTTTTGGGAACTTATTACCTTCTCGGGGGAATCAACATGGCATTTTAGCCCAATGCGCCATCAGCCGTCACTTTTTAGGAGCCATCAGTCACAGTATAAGAACTCAGCTGGCAGAAATTTCGAAGTTGCAAGAGCAACGACTGAGGTCGTGGTTCAAGTCTCAATAGGGGCGAGTTGGTTTGCAACTGAAAATAGATTTGTTTTTTTTTTACAAAATATTCCATTTTTTATCAAAAGATTTTTTCAACTGAAGCCTTTCACAAAACTATAGAAGGGTTGATATGTTGCGAAATGAGAAATATTAAGTTTGAGATTTCAAAGCTCAATCATAAAACTTTTAGCATGCTCCAGGTCAATAAGTGATTATTTTTTTCTAAAACAAGACACAAACACACTCCACTATATAGCTATTTCATGAATTACCACAATTCATTCATCAGCAGTCTTCGCTATTCTTCAGCGAGAGGTAACCTCATGCCAGTATTGCTATAACAGGTTGGAAATCCCAAAAGCAGACTTATAGAAGAATTTAACATCAGCAGTAATCGCCAGACACAGAAGCCTTTGAGAGTGTGTGCTAAAAATTCTAATATTGATTTTTGCCGATTTCAAAGCTCATGTTTTTCAGTCTTGTTTTTATAAGATTGAAATAGATTTTCAAACCAGATTTTCGGTTGATTTTTTCGCATTGCACGGGGCATCGTATTATCTACTGCAGATTTCCGAAAAACTTGAATTCTAACCATATTTGTTTATAATTTAATACAGTTTTTTTCTTCTGCTGATAAAGAAACATAACAAAAAATATCTCGGATTATATAAGCGAATAAAAATTGTTCATTCCTTTCTTCCATCCAATGTCAAAATCACAGCGCAAATTGTCAAGTTAACGGCGCCAAGCTGACAAGCTGTTAAGATGACGGTGGGTCAGAAACATATTTCCTCCTATACATAAGCATGTTTAAGGGTTCCTTTTGATTCAGATTTAGAGGAAGAGAGTAACTTGAAATAAGCGATCGCGCAAACAACAACTGTATGTGTTAATACTTACATTTTCATACAAACAAATTGGCAGTGCACTAACATATATAAGGAAAGATGAATAAAGTTGTGTCGTTCTTGTACTGTCTCTTTTCTTTGTGCCCGTTGCGGTGCAAAATAAATAGTAGAGGAAAATACTGAAAGTAACCCATATATTTGATTTCTGTTTCTGTACTGATAACCGTCTATATTAATATAATTGATTGGCATAAATACAACAATTCTGAACGTTCCTAATGCGAATCCAATCTCAAGTAACTCGGGCGTGCCTCAATGAATGTTCATAAGACTTCTAAAAAAGTTTGATCAAGTAAAAAACAAAACGTCTGCCCCATTACGAACATAATACCCTGCAAATATAAATTTCAATTCCCAAAAAGTTGTTTAATCCTTGATGACCTACTAGATGCCAATCAGATTATATTCACTTAGTGCTTAAGAGTAAGAGAATTTAATCAAATGCTGCTGCTGCTGCTTCCAGGGGAGGACACTTGATATTTTAGCTGTTGATTTATGCCACCAGCAGAAGCAGCAGCGGCCGCCTCCTTGGACCTTGACAAAAAAAGCGTTTCAAGTATTCCATTTCCCACCCAAATAAGATATGCAATTGTCAATATTTGATGGCCTCATCAATTTGCCGCAACACGAGACAAGACAATCGAAATTGCCCCACTGCAGAGTGTGACGATGGGGGGGTGGTCCTCCACCTGGTCCCTGGTGGTGTTTTGTATTCCCGCATTTCGTTTCAGCTGACATTTGACATGATTATGTACATTTGTTTATCCCCCCGTCCCACCCCATTTCGCGTAAAGCTGACGCAATTTGCATGCCAAGTCGAACGGTGGCAAACGACCAGACCACCAAAACTCTAATCTATCAGCGGTTTTTGCGCTATTTTTGCTCTCAGCCAGGCTCTCATTCGCACTTCCTTGCCTTGCCGTTGCCCTGAGCATGCATAGAAGTGTCCTTACCACATTTTTTACTTTGTAACGCAAATTCTGAAGTAAGCATGAATAATGCATGCATTGTGTGTAATTCTTCAAGTACTTTCCCAGGCCGACGACAAGCACACATCAGCGACCCGAGCGACCCCTTCAGTAACCGCACACATAGGCAACCTATTTAGATTTTCCACTTTTTGGCAAGTTGTTTTTCTTAGGGGGAGTGTTGAAATTTATTGCGCGCTTTTTGCATTACAAATTTTATTTTAATATTTAGGTAAGCGAGAAATAGAAAGAACTAAAGGTGCAGCGAGTGGTAGAATATAATAAACTAGAAATCGACTGTTGAAAGTTTTTTTCCAGAAATGGAAAAGCAAATCAGAATTTAAGCCTCTGAGGGGTCGGCACTGAAAGCAGAAAATTTTTTAAGAGTTTCAGAGGCAGACATTGTATTTATAAGTCAGAAGAGAAAATTATGTGAAGCTACCTCAAACCTAACATCCGAATCATTCTCTTAAGAAACATCCATTACATCCAGCTCGAAGGACCAAATGAAATGAGTGGTTCATTTCCTTTTTTTTTTTTTTTTAAAAAATTTAAAAATTTTTGTTATACAATCTGTGTAAATTCTACAACCACAAAATATTATTTGCTTAAAAAGGATATGAATCTCTTACCACTCTTGCAACTTGAATCGATATTCACTACAATATGCAAGCCACAAGAAAGTAATGGCTTAGAGTGCGGAGTGGGGTAAAATATGACGCCCATTTAATTGACCTGTTTACTTAAATAATGCAAAAATCAAATAGCCAACCAGTTAAGCCATTCCAAATGTTCCGTGTCCAGCATATAACAGGTGACTTCAGCGTGCCCCATTCGATTGCATCGGCACATAAAGTAACCCACTTTGTTGGCTTTCCCACAGTTGTCAGAGACAAAGCGAGCGACCCGCTTATTACGCTAAAAGTAAACGACAATAAAATTATGTACCTAACAAATTATAACAGCGAAATAAACAAAAGAACAATAAACAATGGCAAAGGGGTGGGTGTGTGTAGGAGTGGGGGGACGCAAGTCATATTTTTTCATCTAATATCCCTAGGGAATTGTATTTCCGCAATTTGTGAAATTCAATTTTCAATTTGATCCTCTTAACCTTATACTTAACTAAAATGGGCTTAAATTTCAGGTTGCATATTCCTCCCTCGTCTCCTTCATTTTGTCATCTTTTCAGCTTAAAATATACAAAATTCTGGCTGCCTTCAATGGAAATTCACTTTGTCATTTACACAGCCATTAGCAGCCATCCCGTGTCACGTCAAGAAGTGGACAAGCCTCCAAGAGCGCTGACCAAATGAGCACCGCCTCCCCAAAAAATACTCCCTCCAACTTTCCATTCAAACTTTTAAAAGTTTTCAGCTTTTCACTTCTATTTTTTTTTTTTTTTGCTTTTCAATTTCAGTAAAGAAGCTGGCAGGAGTGGTGGATGGCTGAAGCCACCATGGTGCGTCGTTAATGGTTTTTACGAAAACTTATGAAACAAACTATGTACAGGCGGAGTCCGGGACAGGGTACAGGTCCTGGGTTCAGGTCCAGCTTCAATGGTTGTCCAAGCGGTACGCTGTGCACGTCAAAGTCATCACTGACAAGCTGTAGAGAATGTAGGCGGAGTGGATGGAGAGTGCTGACAGAGGGTTGGCCAAACAGTAATGGGCATTAAAATGATCAGCTACTAGTTTTGCCATTTTTACCATTCGATATACGATTTTTCACTTACGTCTTAAGAAGAAGCCAAGAAGTATCTAGAAGAAAGAGAAGGACGAAGAAAGAAAGATACAACAAAAGCTCGAAAGAAGATAAGGGAAGAAGAAAGAGTTAGTAAGAAAGCTAAGAAGTATCCAAAAGAAAGAACAGAAGAAGAAAATTAAGGACAAGAATTCAACAAAAAAACTAAAGAGCTATAACAAAAGAACAAGATACAGAAAAAATCGAAAGAAGAAGAAAGATTTAGGAAGAAAGCAAAGAAGTATCCAAGAAGAAGAAAGAGAAAGAGCTATAACAAAAGAAGAAGGTGAAGGAAGAAGAAAGAGCTAAGAAGAAAGCTAAGAAGTATGCAGAAGAAAGAGAAGAAAAAGAAACGTAAGCACAAGAAATCAACAAAAAGCGAAAGAGCTATAACAAAAGAAGAAAGTACAGAAAAATTTCAAAAGTCGATAAAAGAAGAAGAGAGAGATAGAAAGAAAGCAAAGAGGATTCCAAAAGAAGAGGAAAAGAAGATTAATAACGAGGAGAAATTAACAAGAAAGAAAAAAGGTATAACTAAATAGAAGGTACAGAAAAAATTCGAAAGACGGCAAAGGAAGAAGAAAGAGCTAGGAAGAAAAGAATAAGGAATACTGAAGAAAGCGGAGAAGAAGAATAATAAGATCGAGAAATCAACAAGAATGAGAAAAGTCTATAACGAGAAGGTACAGAAAATTCAAAAGCAACAAAAGAAGATGAAAGAGTTAGGAAGAAAGCAAAAAAGTATCCCGAAGAAAGTTTAGAAAAATAATTAGGACAAAGAAGAAGAATCAGAAAAAATCGGAAAATATGTAAGAAGAAAAAAGAGTTAGCAAGACAGCAAACAAGTATCCAGAAGAAAGACACGATCAATTATAAAAGACAAAGAAACATCAGGAAAAAGGAAGAGCTAGAACAAAAGCTGAAGCTATAACGAAAGAAGAACAAGAAAAAAATCAGAAAGATGATGAAGAACAAGTAAGAGGCACAGCGGTCCCCCTCCCCCTCGCTAGCAAAATTGTTCGTGCATAACTTTGGTGTTTTTGCTCGGATCATATTGCGCTTTTCAGAATGGATAGATATAAGTCCTAAGATAATATATATTTAAGCCACGAGGTTCTAACTTGAAAATTGTGGCTCTGACGGTTTTTTGCGGTTGAAGGGGGAGGGGGAGAAATTTTGCTAATCTGAAACAAACTCGATCTGGGTTCGGTATACGGTATACACCTATGTATATGCAAAAGTACAAAGAATTACTATTTAAAACTTTATATTGTACTCCACGCCCTCTTTGGGCTACACCATTGCACCTAGCTTCGCAATATCTGAAGCATAATACGGGTTATACCTAATCCATTATGGCCATTTTCATCCACCTAGGTCGAAAGTTGTCGAAGTTAACGGCAGAGATTGACTCCGTACAAAGAATAATCTCTTATAGTCTCTGAGATCGACGCGTTCATACAGACAGACGCACAGTAGTCCCAAATCCCAAAAAGACGGCCAAAAAGTCGAAAAACGTATTTGATTTTGCTGAGAGTCTGTACTTGGGGGTTTTTGGGGTCTGATCACGAATCGAAGTCAAAATTTGGAAAACAAAATGGCGGAATCATTATGGCGTACCAATTCTTCGAAAACGTATTTGATTTAACTGAAACGTCTAAAATCACGTTTATCGATAATATCTCGAGAACTACATGGGTTGCCCATATTCGACGGACCCATGTTTTTTTGAAAAATCAAAGAAAAAAAATAAAAAAATTTGGCGGTTGGCAATCTTAATCATTTAATTTGATCCAAGTAGATTTGTTTACATCAATTTTTTGATTATGATATCTCTCAAATGGCCGCCTCTGGCGTTGATGACGTATTGTGCCCTTCTTGCAGCATTTTCCATCGATTTCGCCAACATTTCGGCCGGAATAGCGGCTATTTCTTCACGAATGTTGTCCGTGAGCTCTTCTACGGTCCTTGGCTTGTTAACGTAAACCTTTGACTTCAAATATCTCCACAAGAAGAAGTCAGGCGGTGTCAAATCGGGCGAACGCGGTGGCCAGTCCAAATCACCACTTTTCGACATCAAACGGCCCGGAAACAATTTCTTCAGAAAATCGATTGTTATGCGACTTGTGTGCGGTGGAGCGCCGTCTTGTTGAACCAGAACTGCCTCATACGCTTTCGACGAATAATTGGCATCACAAAATTGGTCATCATGTCGCGATAACGCTCCTGGTTGATGGTAACAGCATGGCCATTTTCATTTTGGAAGAAAAACGGCCCAATGACCGTTTTCGCACTAACGCCGCACCAAACTGTGACTTTTTTCGTCATGAAGAGGCACTTCTTAATCTCCTGAGGATTTTCAGTGGCGTAAATACGGCAATTTTGCTTATTTACGGTCCCATTCAATGTGAAACGGGCTTAATTTTTAATTTTTTAAAAGCACGTTGAGTTTTCACTATTGACTTGTTCTGTTGAATGTAAATTTCAATTATTTCAGAGCGCTCGCGTGGCGTGTATTGTTCCATGGTAAAAATCTGCTTGGACTGACGCTTAAACGCGGTATGTCATTAAGCGATCTGACATCTCTGTCAAAAGTTATGGCGTTGCCAGATGGGTCCGTCGAATATGGGCAACCCTTATTTGACAACCAAAATTCTTCCAAGAAAAAGTTGGTTTGGTGAATTGGGGAGAGTGCTGCCGAGCAGTGTATATATTTTATGTAGCGACAAATGTGGCACAAAAATCATCATCTAGACTAAATATGCTGCTATCTGCAGCTAATTTTGGGATATGTTTTTAAAGATGGTCAAACAAAAAGTTCTTATTTGTTTGAGAGTGGGATCTGATGGGAGTTTTGACTTATGGCTTTTTTTCTAACACGACTTTTCAGAATGTGACCAAGAAAAAACCTCTACTTTTTATAAACGATTCACTATTTTCTGCATTGTTAATAATAATTTTGAGCAATACATTTAAATTGTACTTACTTCCTAGAGTAGAATCCATTTTTCAGAATCCAAATCGGTTAATTTTTCAGCGATTCTATACGCTTCCAAACGTTATGTTATTTTCGATGCATATCGAGTAAACGATGGGCACGATCGAAACTCACGAACTGAGTTCAAGCCTGATCCAAGTGGGACACTTTCTCCCTATTATCCGTCAGAATACAAACTAGATGTATCACTTCAACTATTCCAATCATTAAAAGTACATAAAAAAAATATTTTTTTCGACTTTTGGTCAGCTTTTTGGGATTTGGAGCCAGTGAGACGGACAGAGGGACAGACGGAGATGGGAAAATCGACTCGGCTGTTGATGTAGACCAAGAATATATATACTTTACTAGCAATAACCCGTCTCGCTTCGCTGCGCCTTCAACAGTATAGAACCAATGCACACCTACTTCCCATCCACATCCCTCCCACTCTCCACCCAATTCCCACCAACTTTCCACCTACTCCACCTACATCCCACCCATCTGCACTCCCATCTACATCCCACCCACATCCCTCCCCCAATCCCACCCCAATACCGCCCACATACCACCCACATCCCACCCATACCACCCACTTCCCACCCAATTTTTCGCAAACAAACTTTTCCGACGCTTTTCCGACTTTTCCGGGTGGAATTTTTAAAATTTTTTTTCTTAGTGCGCGCCTGCATAACTAAGCGAAGGTCTATGCCCAATCTCAAACCTGTGGGATAAGCCGTTTAGGCTGGGCGTTGATAATATGTCAGTCGGGCGTACAGATTTATATATATATATAGATAGGGTCGGAAATTTTTCCTTCTCCGTTACATATTGCACAACTTTATGATCCCTTTTACCATTTTCAATGGGTACTTGTAAAAAATGAAAGATTCTAAAAGAGTAGCTCAACGCAGACTGAAGTTAAAGGATGTTTATAAAACTAGAAAAGGAAGACGAAAAGGATGATGAGAATGGGAGGTGAAGAAATAAAAGGAAGAAGCTAAATAAGAAGTTTGGAGGAATACTAAAAATAAGAAACAATACGAATAAAAAAACGATAATGATTAAGTCGTTTAAAGAGTTCAAAGAAAAAAGAACAGAGATAAGATTAAGTAAATAGAAGGACAAGCAAAAAACTTTAAACACTCAAAAAACAGCAGACGATTCGGTCTTAAAACGCTTTGATTTTATCCTGTTCGGTGTAGTATTTGGTAAAGCCATCGCTCTTGAAAATTTTTACTTTAAGTACAAATCGTTCTTAAATTCAAAATTGACCGTTGAAAATTAAAAAATGGAAATAAAATTATTGACGATTTTTGACGATGAGAAACTTATTTCCTTCGACGTGATATCACTATTCCCTAGTATCCCCACTGACCTGGCAATTGACGTAATTCGTGACAAATGGGAATTGATCAAGAACCACACGAATATGCCAAAAAAAACTATTTCTGGAAGCGTTAACTTTTTGTATTAACGAGAACCGATATTTCAAGTTTGAAGAAGAGCTGTATGTCCAGTTAAAAGGTCTCCCAATGGGATCTCCAGCCTCACCAATTATAGCAAATATAGTCATGGAAGAAGTCCTAAAAAGAGTTAAAACCACCAGACTCTTGACCAAATATGTTGAGAAGAGGACATCCAAACAACTCTACAGCTGCTAAATTCATATGACAAGGACATACAACTTACAACAGAATTAGAAGCTGACAACAAACTACCATTTTTAGACGCAGCAAAGCACAGGATTGACAACACGCTAAAAGTTAACTGATATCAAAAACCTACAGCATCAGGACGGATTTTAAATTACCATTCTAAACATCCAAAAAATATGGTAATCAACACAGCAAGAAATCTTGCGAAGCGAATACTAGATACCAGCGATAAAATTTTCCACACTGGGAATTTAGTCAAAATTTGAAATATACTGACCAAGAATGATTTTCCCCACAAGATCATTAAGTCCATCATCAAAGGTATCGGAAAAGAATCCACCACAGCACGAGCTGAACACACCAAAACATATAAATCAGTGACATATGTTCCCCAGTACTCGGAAAGACTAGCCAAAGCTGACCTATACGACAGGGATCAAATCGCAATAGCCCACAAGCCAATATTCACCATGGCTGCTCTGTTTAGCAATATAAAGAGTAATGTTGCAAAGATGGACAAGAATAATCTAAGATATCAAATACCATGCGCTGGAGACGGGACCAACATATGTGACAAAATATATGTTGGAACCAAGGTATACTAAACAAGGTAGGCTCACTCACTCTCTCTCTCTCTCATGACAACTTGTTAAATTTCAGTCAGTAAGCAACTTTTGTAAGCAAAGCATCTCCGCGGACGAATTTTTGTGTTTTACTTAGTAGCTTAGTAGGCTTTGTATTGAAATATATTACTCTCTCGCTCTCGCTCTTTTTGACACAAATATACGGAGTTCTGAGAGAGCGAGTGAGCCTACCTTGTTTAGTATGCCTTGGTTGGAACGACAAAATCCAAACTTAAGACGAGACTATCTGGACACAGGTCAGATATCATTTTTGATATGACAGATATTTTGAGCATTAAAAGTTCTTAAAAAAATCCCAACATATCCAACACGTTCTTCAAATCAAGAATTTAGGGATTTTTAAAACGCTCCTGAATCAAGAATCTTCGTACTTAAATCAAGAATTTTCTGGCTTATTGAAGTTTTGAAACTGAAAATTCTTGATTTAAGTACTAAAATTCTTGATTTTTCTCTCAGTGTTGAAAATGGAAAAAGTCAAGAATAATAATGAGGAACAAAAAGAAAGAAATTTAAAAAGGAAGTGTAAAAACAAGTGAGAATGTCGCCCAAGTCGACTATAACATACTTTGGACCTGAAGTAGGAGCTGAATGCAGCGCTGCTGCTGCGCTCATCTCTAAGTTGCACTCTCTCTATCTCTCTCTCTTTGTTGAGTGTTGTGGAGGGGGGTTTTGGTCCTGGACCTGAAGTAGGAGCTGAATGCAGCGCTGCGCCTCTCGCTTCGTTTCTCTCATCTTTGGGGTTTGGTCCTGGCGGAGAGCAGCGCTGCTGCTGCGCTCATCTAAGTCCACTCTCTCTCTCTCTCTTTGTTGTTGTGGAGGGGGGTTTTGGTCATTTTTTGCTCATAACTTGAGAACCGCTCATCCGATCTTTATCATTTCTTCGACAAATCGATACATTCCGTTTTCGATTTCAGTCAAATAATGCTTTCAAAAACCGATTGTGTTATTCGGCTTTGAGCTGGAAAACCCCATTTATATTCACTCGACAAAAACGTTTAATCGTTTCTTCGAAATCACAGCTCTTGTCAATTCCGATCAGTTGAATGTGTGTTAAAGCAAATAAAGTAGATGTTGAAGGAGAAAAAAGCAAAGAGGAGAAATTCTACGCTCAAAGAAAGCATAAGAAAGTAGCCAGAGAGAGAAAGAAGAAAACGATAGAAAATGCCAGGAGCACAAACCAGAAAGGTAAAGAAACAGAAGAGAAATCAAAGGATAAAGGAAGTAATTTCCTTACTGTCTCAACCGCCCCTCGCTTGTATACACACTACCTACCAAGTACTGGCTAATGTCACGTACTTTCTTTAACTGAACTCCTTGCCTTCAGCTGCCCCCATCCCCATCCCCATGCCCGTGCCCCTGTCCACTGTCAGCATAAATGGGCATTGCTAGCGTCAATGCGCCGTCGCCCTTCGAAAACGAACCTATTCAAAGCCTCCTCCGTGCGTTTGAATTCTATTAGCCCAAGAAAGGATTTGCTCTGCTTTGAACGCAGGCGAACGAGAAACGCGGGAGGACGGGGGCGCTCAGAGTACGGTTGCTGTCATAAGCACTTTTACATGGCAGCCACTGGCCCATACCCCCCGTTGCCCCGCTGCCCAACTTCCTCCTGCCCCATTACGTTTGTCATTTACCCTGGGGTGTATTTTCATCATTTTCATTTCTGGGCTTCAGCCCCGGTCCTCCTACTGGTCCCTGCTCCTTGCACATCCAATTGACATTTCAGCTTAAGTCATTGTATAAGGCAGCAACAAAAGGAATGGCAACAAAACGGAAAGCAAGCACAGTCCGGACAAGTAGCAAGCTGAAGCTGTCCGCCATTCAAACACCCAGGCTAACCAAGCAACCAACCATCTCACTCCACAGCCTCATCCTGCTGCTCCGGCGGTGTTGCTACTGCTGCTGTACATTTATTCTGCTCGCTAGGCGAAAAACAAAGCGCCAGGAAGGAAGCAAAGTGCAAAAGCTGCAACGGCAACAAAGGCGCACACAATTACAGGCCACTGTGTGTCCTCCAATGGAGGTGGTAGGAAGGGATTGAGAATGCGGGCTTTCGTGTTTACATAAAAACATTTAGACTGATCCAGAGATAGGCGCACAAAGAGAGAGAGAGAGAGAGGGTGAGGAGCAGACCGTTAAGGATTCGGTAATGCCATCAAATGTGGGTTAATGGAGGTTCTAGCTAAATAGAAATAGAAAAGAAAGTGACAAGGAGGGATGAGAGTCTATTTTTGTGCCCTCCCCTTCTAAGCATCTCCTTTCACTTTCTTTATTTGGTGTATTCATCCAACTTTTCTTAACGCTTAGTATAGTGATTAGTGAGCGAACTGTGTCCCGTCTTAAACAGTGTTTGTTAAGAAGAGCAAGAAAATTAAGCGATGCAAACGAGCGCCGATCTGCTTCATCGACCGCTGTTTGCTCTCTTGGCACAAGCCTCGGCATGCGTTCGCTGGGCTAAAACAGAGTTTTCGTCAAGAAGAGCCAGGCCGAAAAGAGAGAGTGTATTGGTGTGCGAAAATAAAAGTATGCAAACCAGTTTCGACATGCTTCATCAACCGCTGTCCAGCGACTGAAAAGTTGTTTCCTCTCTTGGTACAAGCCTCGGCATGCTTTCGGCTCATGTATGTGTGAATAACGAGAAGTGTTCGGCCCCTGCGAGCCAGGCAGCAGAGTGGGGATTTTTTTAACTTGATTGAAAGTTGAAAACTAATAGTTGATCAACTTAACTTTTTAGAATGATTGAAATTTATTCATGACTAAAAATCAACTTTTAGAATGATTGAAATTTATTCAGACTAAAAATCAACTTGACTAAAATCAACTTGATTGAATATTCAACTTGACTAAATTCAACTATTGCAAAGTTGATTTTAATAGTATATAATTTTTAGTTAAGTACACTCCGTAACACGATATAAGTTATAAACTTTGTGGTAGGTGAGTAATTTAAACATTTAATGTGCGCGACTTTATAAATCGCGAAAAGAATGGCAAAAAGGCTAAAAAATATAGTAAGAATGAAAAACGTTAATGCCAATTAAGCGGAAAATAATGCCAGGATCAATGTATAAGCACAATTCATGGATAATGGATCGCCATGGTAACAAAACCGTTAAATGCTTAAGAAACTGCTTTTTAACCACACACAACTACATATTTAACCATGATTATGGCAATATTAATCAGCGGTTAATACCATTGATGACCAATGGTACAAAATATAGTTAAGATCATAAAGAATGTTTCAAACCACTTTCCGTTACTGACAAATCATTAAATCATTATCTAACTAAAGTTATTTTTGATTTATTTTTGCCATATTGGCCTTCATCACAACTCGACTTTCAAATAATTCATCGGATGTCCTGTTCGATCTCGAGTGTTGGCCAATGTTGCGAAAGAAAACATTCTTTCGACCGGTCCAGACGACGGCATTGGAGTATTGTATTTTTTGAAGACCTTTTTTATAATGGGATATTTTTCAAGCAATGTGATGTCCCTCTCCAACTTTCGGATAAAAATTTATCCATTAAAGAAACGGTCTATTCTTAAGCCGGGTTTGCGAAGTTGGTCAATGTTCAGCAAAACTTCCCTGCAGATATTCGTATATTGATGAAATGTCCGCAAATGAGGTCAATTCGCCCACTACATCGTTTACCGTAGAGCTAGTGAAAATGGGCGCCCATAAAAAAGGGTGCTACATAGGTGCCCATTGGTACCCATAATATGGGTAGTTACATGGCTACCCATAATATTAGGAAGCTCTTAGGTTGTAGGTACTAATATAATGGTAAATAAAACAGCTTTAATTTAAAATTAAATTTTGTATTTATTTGTGTGATTTTTATTGTAAATTGTTGTTGTTTTCCTCTCCTTTCTGATGCTGTTGTTTTTAAATGCCGCTTCTTTTGTAGCTGCAAAGCTTTTCTATTTGGTCCTTAGTTGACCAAGTTCCCTCGACCAAATTTATTGCATCTGGGAACAAGAAAAATTAAAATAAACTCTATCAGTTTTAAATGAAAAACATAAATATGTTAATTGAAATAATTCAATTACTAACTAAGCTTATTTAATAATTATTTGCTCTTACAAATAAGTTGACTGCAACAAATTTTTTAATCAATTGATCAATCAATTTATATATTAATTTGTTGGTGCACAACACTACTTACAATATATTTAATAATACGTACCCTGGATAAATTCGATCGCAGCTTTGGCCATTACTGTAGGCTAAAATAGCCTCATTGGCCAAAATATTCTTCAAGTTTTCTAAAATGCCACCTGGAATAATTAGAATAAAAGTACAAATTTTAACAATTTGACAGGGAAATGTTCAACAAATAGCTGCAACATGCCAACATGCGCTGACAGGTTTCCAAATTTGATACTCTTTGCTTTTGGTAGCACAAAATCCTAGTGGCGCAATGTAATTAAAGAAAAAAAATGTATTTGCCAAAATGAAGCGGCGCTCCGCAGCGTCCAAATTATTATTTTGTTTTCAAAACATTTATTAAGTCTGTAGCGCATTCACGAATCGGCCTATAGCCCAAAAACCAATTTTTAAAATCTTCACTCAATCTATTTTGCTTTCCGTTTCTAAATTATTTTTACTGTCAATATTACAATATTATAATTAATAACTATTTCCTTTCCATCTTCTAATTCACTGTCAATGCGTTCACAAAATAAATTTTCACTTTCAACTACCATTTCGTTTGCCGCTACACGATTTATTTTGTATGTATACTTTTTATTTTCTTTTTTGAGCCTTCTAATACTCTAGTTTCTATACATTTATATTTATAAGTTCACTAAAGTCTTGTCTTACCTTGTAAATAATTTTATTTTTATTTTATTCACTTCTTTGATTGTTTGTTTAACACTTTATTTCACAATTCACGGGAAAAGCAAAAGAATGTTCCAGCAATACAGAAAACGCGTGCAAACTAAAAGACAAAATAACGATGCTTGCACTTCAATTGATTTTGTTATTTAACGAATTATGCGTGGACGAAAGAAAGAACCGAAATTTCGCTTACGCTTTGTTTGCATTTTACTCTTTTTTTCGTACACTGGTTCGGCGCTCGTTTACTACAGGGTTACTCAGGGTACCCATTACGCAGTGGTATACAGAATATACAGGGCATAAATATTTGTTTTTTGGGGGTGGTTCGGTGTTCGTTTACCAGGGTCACTCAAGTAAGACTATCTTTTTTATTTAAGTAGTACCAGGGTTGGTAGTTTCTTAACACAAATCGCGCAACTGAGATAAATATTTTAACTGGGTATTTGAAATTTTTTTCCAATCTTTTTCTTAGGGCTAACAAGCACGGAAGAGTAATGCCATAATAGGTATCGTCACCCTGCAAAACATCCAGAGCGTTTGCTAATGGTCCAGCACACGTTAAATATTCATCAATATATTCAAAATCCGTATCTTTTAATTGCTCTTTCAGCAGAAGAGCTCGACTTACTTCACAACATTTTGTTCGAATTTTTGAAATTTGCTAAAAAATAAAAAAAGCTGTATCACTGAGTGCAACAGGAAAAGAGAATGGCCCAAAATATTTCTAATATCAAACTGATTTTGGACGTCCAGCAGCATTCCACAGCAAATTGCATTTTAACATCACACTTTGATGCATCTTTCCGAATGGATTTTTCCTTTCTGCAATTATGCGCTGAACATCATCTTTAGCGCATAAATTTAAGTGTGTGTGCGCAACATCTATACGATCAGGAAGTTGTTCTGGCACTGACGCAGACTCCTCATAGTCATCAGAGGAACTTGATTACCGTCATCATCAGAATTATCCGAAAAAAATTGAATTTTTTTGACCCCGAATTTATAAAACAATCGATTAACGGTTTGGGTTACGGTTACTGTTTTGCCCGATCGTTTTTTTCTGGTTACGGTTATATTACGGTTGTGGAATATCGGTTACGGTACTGGTTACGGTTATTAACCTAATTCTGTTTCGGGTTTAGGTTACGGTTACGGTTATTAGTATAAAATATAACTTTGACGAAGGCGGTGATTCATTATAAATTCTACTCCTGAAAACAAACAAACAAACGCTCAACACTAATTTGTGTGGGTGGTTCTGATATCAAAACTTTTGATAATTTAAAAAGATCTGGAAATATTGTTTAATTTTTTCCGACCGTTCCAATATGTGTCCTCTGTCAAGTCATATTTTTAATGAAGATGCCAGATTGTTTTTTTTTTAATTGGAACTGCTGGAAAATTTCCGACCAACTTGGATGTGGACTGTTTTCCCCTGATAAATCAATCAAATTATGGTTTAATATTTAATACAGTTAATTTTCTGCTCGACAGATAAAGACAGATTATATCTCGGATGAAGAAATATTGCACATAGGTTAGCTTTATTCTCGAACGGACTTGGTTCTCTAAACTCTAACTCGTGAGATTATAGTTTGCTCAATTCTAAGCTGTTTTTGATATCAAATTAACATTGAATCCAGATAGAACCTAAGGTTACAGAAAAAATCAGAATTAGCTGATGGCAAATTTGAGCCGAAGTCGTACATATTTGGATCGGCTAAGCTATGGATGCTGATCCAGTGTTATATCACATACATATGTATATGGAAAGATGAGGAGGGTAAAGATTTTGGTTAGCTGCACTCACTCTTTCTCGTTCGCTTGCTCAGAGAAGCTGCCAGAAATAGTGCGGCGCAATGTATGTACATAAAATAACTTCAGAGCCGGCCATGCATAACTCAATGTCAGAGGGAGAAGGCCATATTTTTCTGTCCTCTCCATTTGGCTTACACAGGTCAGAGCCAGCCACCCATAGCGACCTGGGGCCGAAGTCATTCATGTTTTTATGCAAACGCAAGCCGAACTAATGGTTGTGTGAGTCGGTGAACACTGAATTGAATGAAAGTTGCAGGCTGTAGTCTGGAGAGAGCTCTCTTGCTCACTAACACAATCACACTTCTCTTTCCTCTACATTATCCCGGCACTGATTCACGTTTATCGAAATTTTTTACTAGTGGAGAAAAACCGAAATTAACCCGTATATTTGTTTCTGTTTCGGTTCTAATTACCAGTTATGGTAATAAATGTTATAGGGTTACGGTTATAAGAAAAATAAATTTTTCGGTTTCGGTTACGGTTTCGGTTACAAATTTTAAAGTGTTTTTTGCGGTTAAGGGTTACGGTTTCGGTTACGGTTTTAATCTCTGCTTTACAAAGTTGCTTGCATTATCAGTTTTTGTTGATATTATTTTCTTTAAGTCAATGCCATAATCTTTATAAATCATGAATAACATTTCTGTAATTCTTTCAAAATTATGCGCCCACATAAATCGCTTACATCGAGTCTATCCAGTGGACAGTAACTCCCATAAAACTTTTATGTTTTGAAGACCATACATATATCTGCGGTTGTGCATATATGAACTACATCGTCTAATATAATTCCAATATTCTGCTTCTCTGTTTCATATTTTTCTAGTAGTATTGATTTCAAAGCTTTTCTTCCAGGAATTTTAATACCATGCTTTTTATTTTAAGGTTCTCGAACAGTTTGCAAAAATATTGGTCCTCAATTGCGCGAAGTGGAATCATTGTGTTTATAACATATTTCGCCAAATCATTGTTGAATGAGTCTGGTGACAATATCTCTTTCGGCTTATTTCCTGGTTTATCAAAATGATCATTATCGCTGTGTAAACGACGCCGTCTGTTGATTTGCATGTGTTCCTTATATTCTTTGTATACATCATCTCCATGTTTCTTTTCAAATGCAACTTGCCGAACTAGAATGATGTCCCTGTTTGCATCGTACGAGCGCTGCTCCCGCAACTGAAACTAAAAACACTCACTTGAAATTCATTTACTTCCTGCTTTTGTGTGGTCTCAGCAATTTATTGATTCACCATCATGAGCCTGGGATATCTATTTTCATTTCTTTTGTGTGAAGCTCCAAAAATATGTTTTGTATGAAGTATGATTATTTCAAAAACGGTTTCAATTTCCTTTTGTATAGTGGCCGGACATCGCTCCTGCTGCTCCTGCTGGTGGGGATTCATTTCATTCAAAAGGCATAGAAGGTCATTGCACAGCACGGAAATGGCAAAACTCAGCAAAAGCCAAAAACTTATGCCCTAAGCATTGCCATGGCAAAGCGCCGGGAGTCAACTACAAATGTCAAAGCTTCACAGTCAGTCACCCAGTCATTCAGTCAATCTTTGAGCATTTCACATTTCGCTCAAAATCAAATTTATTTGCCCAACCACACTGAAATTATGAGCCAAACTGGGGAGCACATGTGCGTTTTATTGCATTCGCAGAATCCTGTATGCTCGAGCACCCAGGGGAAGCAGGATGCTTTTGCCACCCAGAACTATTAACGTTGTCAACGCCCGCCCGAGGGGTGGTGGCAGCAGTCTTGGCCTTTTGTACGTTCGAGTATTTTTATTCATTCTATTTCTTAGCTTTTCATTTTATTTATTTATTTCGCCTGCCCCTCGCGACGGCAAACGGCAGCAACAAAAAAAAAAAAAGGAAAAAAGAAAAAAATACGATTTTTATTTTATGCTCGCAGTATGTTGTAAATCTTGTCCCTGCTGCTGTTGCTGCTGTTGCCGCTGCTGATGAAATGAAACGAAATTAAGAAATTTTTTTATTTTCCCTTCGCAATTTCTGTAATGAAAGAAATGCCAGTCATGAGGCCAGGATGAGGGCTGCTGCTGCTGCTCCTTCAGTCAGCCAGTCAGCCCGCCTGGCCTTCTGTCATTCATTATGAAATCATTTGGTATTTATTATTTCGTTTATGTGGTTCCCATTTGAGATATTGCCTTCATTTGCTGCGTTGTTAGTGGCGACAGTTCATGCTGTTTGTTCCTGAATTGGAAGTCCTCTTCAGCCATAATGCCGACAATTGCTATTTGACGCACTATTTAAAGTTAAACGAAAGAAGCTAATCCTTAGACGGGGGAGGAGGATGAGAATAGATAAAGCAACTTTGGAGTGCTTGACTTAAATCTTTTAATTTCTAAGCTTCTTTTAACAAGGCATTTGCTCTTTTAAATTGGTGGAGGTTTGCTTTTCCTACTTTGACATAACTAACAAAAAGGTTTTTAGCTTTTACACATCCATCACCTTCACTAGCTATTGGCGTTAGCTGTGAAAATGTGCTGTCCCCTTATTTATTTTATTAATTTTTTAAGTTCCTTGATTCAAAATCGAATATAAAAAATGTCCTGGATCTTTAGGCTTTTATTCCTATTTTTCATATTTTCTGAATATCGTAAATTTTCCTAATTGGTCACTCAATTTTTAAGAATTATTTCAAAACCATAAGACTCATTCAAAGTGTTGGCTATAGTTCAAGTAGCTTGATCATGAGATAAAGATTTTGGATCATTGAATTTTATTAGAAATAGAATATGTACGAGTGAGTGAACAAAAATAAGTTGTGAACAAGTAAAACTTCCTAATTGTGCTTTTTATACCCTTGGAGAGGGTATATTAAAATTTTTCGGATTTCTCAGTGGCTCTCTTTGTCAATGGTAGCGCCATCTACATGACAGCTAGCGGATTAAGAGCTGCAAGCTATACCTCAAGTTTGGCGCCGACAAATTTTAAAATTTTGCATTACATTTATGACGAATATGAATTAAATTTGAATTCTAATTTAAAAATGCAACATAAAACATTTAACACAATCAACAGTTAAACATCAAATTAACTAAACACTTGAAGATTTTTGGGCGAGAGATGCAGCCCTGTTTTTAGAGATGGAACTTCAATTGGATGATCTAGTGTTCTAACTAGATTTTTTTTTTTTTGGGAGACACAATATTGGGGAGTTTGATCAAAATCGTATAGCTGCTATATAACAAATTGTTATATACTGATGTTTTGATATATGTATGCTGCCAGTTTGTTATATGGCTATACGATATATTCATCAAAAAGCTTTCTCACTAGAACTACTTTTGGACCAATCGTTCGTATTATAATAATAAAATATAATCATCCGATTAAAACTAAATTAAACAGTATGGTGGAGCCGGGGGCTTTTAAAAAAACCCTTTTTTAACTAAATTTTTTTACAAAACATATTTTTTTATAAATATTTTTTTTATATAATTCTCCGTTTAAAAATAATATTAGGCAAATTATAATATTTTAAAAATTACAAACTTTCAACCTATTATTTTTAAAACTTTAAAAAAAAATTATAAATTTTTAATTCTATATTTAATATTTAATTTAAAAAAAAAAGATATTTTAAAAAAAAAGACACAATATCAAAAATTACTATGGCCTACAGGGGCGGTCATTATAATTATGGTTTAAACCCCTTAGAATATTTAAAGTATGCCAAATACTACTATACTAAATTTTTGTTCTCAAAGCCCCCTTGAATAATAGGATACATATTCAAGCTTCAAAATATGAAAGCAATATTGTTTTACGGTGGTTTGTTTGTGCTTGGCAAATGCTGTAGGTATCTCTTGCTAGTATTAATTCTTAAAAAAAACAAAAACAGTGTTTCAGTATTTTGAGCGAGCTAAACTTAAAATGCTAAACAATTTTCTTTAATCTAAGGCACTCATTATATTTATAAGATATCTACTATATATTAAAAATTTAAACTAAAAAATCGGTTTACTGTGTGTAACGTCCGCAACGGAAAATACGGTTTTTTTTAATTTAACAGAGTGAATTTGAATTTTTGGTTTTCCAAACTGGCTTTATAAACAGAGTTTTTCATGCCCTTTAATCTGATGAAAAAAATATACCTTTTGGAAAATTAATCAAAAGAAAACATTTTTAGGTGGAAATAGGTGTTTATAATGGTTGCCGCTGAATCGAACGGGCTTTAAATTGGCGTGAAAAATAAAAAAAAAGGCAAAAAAAACCGCAACCAAGACCAAAAATTAAGATATTTAAATAACGGGACGACTTATCATTCTTTTGAAAAGCTGGGTTAAAATGGTCGTTTATTCCATTTAATTTTTTGTATTTAGACTTTTTTGTTTATTCTGCAAAATTCACAAAAAATGAAAAGCACATAAGCCTCAAGGTCGACTTCCATTTTTTTGTAACGTATGCAACGGAACTTAAAAAACAACCATAACTTTTTTTCAGAAACAGATAACCTTTTTATTTTAAATTGGGTCTGAAAGTACTCCCAAAGAACTGCATTTGCAAAAATAACACGCAAATTTGCGTACAAATGTAACGTCCGCAACGCAGGATTAGCCCATATGTGGTCGGAGATGCTTCCTTCTGTGTGTTACAAACATCCGGACAATTTCAATAAACCCTCTCCAAGGATATAAATATGAATACGTTTGCCGATACGTTATGTTAACAAAATAACGTATCATTAAGTGCTGTAAACGCCTTTTTTTTGTGGAGGAGCAACGAAGATAGGATTCGACTCTGATTTGAGCAGGCAAGAGGAACAACACAAAACAACATCAAATTGAAAATGAGCGGAGATAAAAGATTCCGGCAGAAAACGTCGCCAAATAGCATTTTCTAGCGCGTTTGTTGGATGAGGCTTTGGAGGTTCAATTGGAGTTTACTGCGCTTATACTGCAGATTGTAAAACGGCATAATGATAAGAATAATTAATGTGTTATTAATTTTTTATTTAACTATAATAATTTGTTAAAAAAGCACTCAGAATATGTTGTATGTGATGTTATTGTTTATAAGTTCGCGAGCTCATTTAACAGTGCAAAAAGTAACACAAGTTTTCTAAAAAACGTTTATCGATATAGATCGAAAAGTGAGTTATCGTGTTTATAGCAGAGGCTTAGCAGAGTCTGTTTAGAATCTGCGGAATATGAACTTTTTCATCTATTTCATAAAAAACTTTTTCACTAACGCCGACGGGTGCGAAAACGCATCACCCCCTGCACGGACTATGGGTAGAGATAGGGGGCTGAATTTCTGTGAGCGGAATATGAGTGTCATTATGGCGTCCTCCAGTAAATTTCAACCTTTTTCTTCCACTAACAAGGGAGCCGGCGTTAATGGGTTAAGAAAATGTATTAAATTCATAAAAGTTTTTATCAAAATGATATTAATAGTTTGACATTTGAAATGCCCAATTGGTACTAACAAATTATACAAAAAAGTGTCAGCCTTTACTTTACTTACTCTTAATACAATGATATTTCGAAGATGTCTAATTGATACTAACTTGTATCAATCTGACACTTTTCTGTATTAAAATGATCTTTCAAGTGTCAAAGTTGTATTATTATTTTGATACTAGATTTTATTAGTATAAAAGAGAATTTGATACTCAATAGTTTCAAATTAATGACTAAATAGTGTAATTATGATGATTTCTTTTTTTTGAGTGTATCTCTACTATGTCTATGAGATCTATATTTGTGAAATGTGCTATTAGTACATAGGAACCAAAATTCATCAAATCTCTTTTTTAATGTTAATAAATAAAAACATAAAGGGAAGACAAAGTTGGAGAAGCTATTTTGGGTTTTGAATTCCAGCCAGCTGCCAGGGTATGCAGGTTTCGATGCTACCCCGTTGACATTAATCGTTTGTGCTTATGTTTAGACTTATCTTATTTGGTTCCGATCGAACGACTCAGGCGTAATGTTGATAGAAACCCCTTTGGGGTATATGGTTGATGGAATCTTGCTCCATTTAATTTGGCCAAAAACTTTTGCTGACCATTGAAACCACACGCATCAATTGTGGCGAAGGACAACACCGACAAAGAGGCGCGCATTCGCCTTTAATTTTAATGTCTATTTTGGTCTTTGGGTCTATAAACCAGTATATCATGGACTTAAATTTCTGCCTTGCGTTGGATGTGGAATCTTTAGTCATTCAGTCCAGTCACTCATTCAAGCAGACATTCATTGAGACTCACCATTTAGTTCTCCTTCTTGTTGTCATCATCATCAACTAGATCAGCATCATATGATTTTGGATTGAAGTTAAGTTTGGATACTCTTTTGTTGGAAAAGGGTATGTGGAGCCGAGTGAACTGCTTTGTAAGAGATTTAATAGTGGAAGAACTGATATAAAGAAAGTCTGGGAGACTTTATAAAGTAAAGTAATGTATTAAGGTCTGAACTGGATGAGCAATAAATGTTCGCCATTCTAACTTTTCCGGGTGTATAGAGCAGACTAACAAAAGCGTATAGAATCTTCGTATTGTTAAAGTCCTGGAAGTTGGTATTTTCTTTCTGGTTGTGTGGACTTAATTTCATTTTCGTATTTCTGCGGCTGGGTGTCCAATGATTTGGAAACAATTTATATATTGTGTATATGAGTTTCGGTTGGACTGAGACAGAGAGAGAGAGAGAGATAGAGAGAGTGGGAGAGATGGGATATTTATTTCTTGCTGATTTCATCCCAACTCATCTCATTCCACCCCATCCCAAGCCATCGCACCCCATCCCATCCCATAAATGCGAAATAAACACTAAATGTGTAGTAGTTGGTTGTCTCCTTCCCTTCCACTTTTTTTTTCTGCTGATTGAAGCTTTTCCTGTTGGCAACACCTCAGAGGGACGCTTCACCCTCACCCTGCCTCGACTTTGACTTTTGTCCTTTGCCCAATGGCATGTTTGTCCTTTGCGTTTCCGCTCTACGCGCTTCCTTTCGACCTCCTTCGGCTCCCTTCCTTTTGCTACTTTCGGTCGTTTCTTTCATCAGCGGCTGCTTGTGCTGCGCGAATGTTTCCCTTTGCATTGAATTATATTTTGTGCACATGGCTTTGGCTTTCAATCCGGCGTATTTGATGGGTGGTATATATTTATATATCATTTACGCTGGGACGCATCCTAACTATGTCACGATGGGGGCACAGTTATATTTACTGATCAACATACATATTGCACATTTGCCGAATAACTCTTCTTTGATTAATACTTCGGGTTAATTTTGTACAAAATTTTATAGCTTCAACATTGGGAATTTCACAAAAGGAAGAGCCGCGCGTATAGCCTTCACGCATTGCTTATAGTTAGGCGTAGTGCAACAACCACTTCATTCCCGACATAATGCAGATCTTTCCCTCTTTTGCTTGACTTTATTTCAGAAATTCTGAGCAGCATAGCAATATAGCGATAATAGCAAGTCCGTTGTACCAAAACGCTTACTATTTGGTAACCAAGACGTGCTCAAAACTTTAGCAAGCTAGAGACTGCAGCAGTAGAGTTTGCAAAAGATGTCCCAAAACACCCAAAACGTCTTTCTTCGCGAGAAGGTACCACCACAAGATTCATAAACCTGACATTGTTGAGCAAAGGTTAAATAAATTTTATGCAAATTTAATATTTCTCAATATATTATGTATAGTTTTTGTTACAGCACATTTTTGATAACATTGACTGACGATGCTGAGATGTAAGATGTTAAATGTGGCCAGTGTAAGTTTCCATTTCACATCATCATCAAATTCCAAGCTTTCCTCTAGACCATTAAGTTTTAGGCGAAATGAAAATATGGAAAACAATTTAATAGGCTATTCACACTAAGGTACATCTAACATCATTATAAAAGATTCGCCATAATCATTTGCAGTGCCATAATTTTATCATCATTCTAACATCTTCCGGGGCATGTTTCTATTTTACTTCCTTTCAATCAGTAATTTCACGATTGGTTTTGGTCCATCACTAAAAATTTGAACGGGAATGTCAAAAAAGGCATAATTAATTCAAAAATGTGAAAAAATCCGAACCAACAATTACGAGAAAGAGACGTTGGATTATCATAGTAAGTATAATTTAATCAGTTATTTCCCAGCCAGCAATTTAGCAAGCGGTTTGCAAACCAAGCTTAAGGTAAGATTGCTTTTGCAAGCGTTGTCGTATGACAGCCTCCGACATTTACAAAACACTTGCTATGGTAAGCGTTTTGAGCATGTCGTTTCGGCGACCGAGAAATTTCGTGCTCACTTCGTGCTTTAATGTCGACAGGAAAAATATTAAGAAAACAGATCCTTAACGATTGTCAACAACAAGTTCAAGGAAATGTCATTGCGGACAAAACGTACGATAAAGAAATAATCATTACATTGTTTTACGACCTGATCTTCTTAAGTCCAAATGCTTGGTTTTGCTGGCTCAAGGTCATCCGTCCCATCCAAGGAATGAAAAGACGTTGGTTTTTTGATTTTTGTTTTCCCAAAATATTCAGCCCAGGGGTCACAAACAACACTTAAGAAATGTTCATTGGCAAAGAAAGAGGGCTTTACGAGGAACGCAGTGAAACTCTAATGTAATAATACTAATTTAAAAATAAAAATCATACAGAACACTTACAAAATAAATTTCAAACGCTTAATTATTATACTAACAATACGTGTTTGTTGTGTAACCATATTTACAAAGCTGGTGAAAATTGCAAGTTGTCGTCGTAAAAAACATCTATAATTTTGTTAAGAAGATTTTAGTAGGAGTAAAATTTGGATTTCAGCGTCATCGTGACGATTAGACATAGATTATGTTGTTGTTTTAGCGGACAGTGTCTTGATAGTGAATAAACAGTGACTTGACAGTGGCTTGATATTTTATGCGATATATCGACATATCGATATTTTGGTTGGACGATAAGGGTTATTCCGATATGATATATTTTGTACCGATATAGGCGATTATCGATATTTTTATAATCGATATATCAAAAAAAATTACTATGGTAATTGCAGGAGCAAATTGTCATTACAAGACTGTCGATTTTGTTCTGCACAAAGCGTGTAGAAAAAACGAAATCTTTGGAAAATGTCTTCCAAAAACCATGGGTCTAAAACCGACTTCGATATAACCGTTACTCATTAAAAAACATGTTTAACAGTGTTCCCGCGTTCCTTAGTGTGACCATCCAAAAAGTATGCAACATTTTTTAGGGTGGTAGCGGGGGCTTAGTTCACTTTTTTTTATAACTTGAGAACCGTTCATCCGATCTTTTCATTTCTTCGGCAAATCGATGAATTATGCTAATTACTAACTATCTTTAGAAGGTACGAATCCTCTATCTTTAAAGCTGTAGGAGATATAACTTTTTTCCAAATTGCGGGGCGGGAGGGGGCGTGGCCAAAATTTGAAACAAACTGATCTGCGGCAGATAAAAGAGCATTTGTCCCATACATGTCAAACCTCTATCTCTTACCATCTCTGAGATCTAGGTGTTCATACAGACGAGGGGAGACAAGGTAAATCGACTCGGCTGTTGATGCTGATCAAGAATATATATATTTATTGGTCGGAAATGATTCCTTCTGCCTGTTACATACATTTGCACGACTTTAGTATACCCTTTTTACTCTACGAGTAACGGGTATAAAAAATCTCCATTCAACTTGAACCATGCTATGGTTTTCGGCAAATTTTTCTTTTCTTATACGTTATTTCTTCGTAGAATAAGTAAAAAATAAAATTGTTTTTTTTCAGTCCTGTTGAAAAGACAAAATTCTTAAATGTCTTTAATATTTGAGATCGTTTTGCACCGACTAGGAATTCATTTTGGACCCATGGGTTCTTGGTGAAATTTTCTTAGAATTTTCTGTAGATTTCGTTTTTGAGTTGATTTTTTTCCGCCCATTTAAATCGAACCCTAAAACTATAATCTAGTTTCAGAAAATTAAGTTATTTAAATCTTAAAGTTATCCCATTAGAAAGATAAGATATAGCGGCCACTAGAAATGGTCATTTGGCGGTAAGGAAGTTCCTTAAAAACTTTTCAGTTTTCTTAAGCTTTAGAAAATAACGATTTATCAATGTTTTTTGGACCCGATGTATCAAATATCGATATTGAAAATTTTTTTTGATTTTTATATTATCGATATTATTATTATGAGAAATATCGACAACCCTAATTAACAGTGACTTGGCAGTGATTTGACAGTGGCTAAACAGTGATTTAAAAATGTCTCGACAGTGACTAAACAGTGATTTGGCAGTGACTTGATAGTGACTTAACAGTGACTTGACAGTGACTTGACAGTGACTAAACAGTGACCTTGCAGTGACCTAACAGTGACGTGACACAGACTTGAGAGTGACTAAACAGTGTCTTGAGTCACTTAACAGTGACTTAGCAGTGACGCGACAGTGACTTAACAATGACTTGACAGTTACTTGGTAGTGACTTAACAGCGACTTGACAGTGACTTAACAGTGACCTGACAATTACTTGATAGTGACTTGATAGTGACTTAACAGTGATTTTACAGTGACTTATACTTGACAACTTACATGACATCATGTTTCACATAACGTTTGAACTTATAAAGATGGGTGCGTTTCGATTACAAACCGCTTACTTTTATGCGTTTTCTAAGCGGTTTGCTTATACATATTTGAACGCTTACAAAACGTGTATTTTTATATGAAAAGTGGTGGTGTGTATGTGTGTTCATTGAACAGACATTTAACGAAGTACTACTGTGGGCAAAAAAGTAGTCGGAATTTGTTTATAAATCAAAAAATCTTTATTTATTTTCCAAATCAATTTCATCACCTTCAAAGTAATCCTCCCGATACAATGCACTTAAGCCAATGTTTTTTTCAGTCCTCGATGCATGCCAAAAAGTCACTTTCAAGTATGGCCTTCAGAGCGCGTTGCGATTCACGTTTAATCTCTTCAATCGACTCGAAACGTTGTGCTCGGAGTGGTCTTTTGAGTTTGGAGAATAGCCAGAAGTCACACGGAGCTAAATACGGCGAACACGGTGGTTGCGGAACGACGATGGTGTTGTTTTTGGCCAAATGATCGCGAATAACGTGCGCAGTGTGAGATGGCGCATAATCGTGGTGCAAAAGCCAAGAGTTGTCGGCCCATAAATCTGGACTCTTTTTGCGAACAGCTTCACGCAAACGATGCATAACACTTAAATAATATTCCTTGTTGACAGTTTGGCGCGGCGGAAGGAAGTCATAATGCACGACACCACGATAATCGAAGAAAACAGTCAGCATGACCTTGATTTTTTGAGCGACTTTGGCGTGATTTTTGCCCTTCTTAAAAGCATTTGTACCAGTCAAATGTTGTTGATTTTGGCAGAGCTTGGTCGCCGTAAGCCTTCTGCAACATTCTCAACGTTTCCGCAGCGGTAATTCCGTTCAGGAAGCAAAATTTAATCGCACTCCTTTGTTGAATAATTTCAGACATTTCAAAAAATCGCCGAAACCAATTTTTGCGTGTCACAAAACCAAGCGTAACTCAAAAAAATAATGAATATTTTGACATGAAATTTGACATGTAAGTCAGTGACAAAGCTGCCAACTAAAAAAAAAAATTCGTGCGAAAATATTAGGCCGCGTGATTTAAATCGACAAATTCCGACTTCTTTTTGCCCACAGTAGTATATGTTTCAACTTTGTTGCATCTGTTGAGAAATTCGAATTCGGATGTCAATGGGATTGTCCAACATCGTTGGTCGTCTTTACACCGTTTTCAGGTCGCCGTTATACCACTTATAGGGGCCCATGTCCATTCGCTCATTCAAGGGCGGTGAACTCTGGGGATTTTACCGATTATGCTTTCATCAACATCCAGGTAATTTCCCCTCACTTCATTCCATTTCTAGGCTGCTGTAGCGTCATATTTCGGCACGACTGAGTCCTGCCCCTTTTATTCAGAGCTTTCTTAAAGCTGTCCTAAACCGCCGTTTGCTTCAGTCGGTCGGTAAAGTATTTAGCCTTTGCTCTCGTATTATCTGATTTCACAATCGCAGCCGTTCTGAGACGGATGTCGGCTACCATTAGATGATTTACATAGGAGTTTCCTATGTCCGCTTTTCTTTTGTTGCGTACGTCCATTAGGCACCCGCGGAAACGGCGTGACATAACCAGGTGGTCAATCTGATTCTGGTATTCGACAGAAGGAGAACCCCAGGACACTTACCAGTCGGTTTGCTGAGCAGAAATCTGTGAAGCGGACTCCGTTTTCATTGCCATGGCCGACTCCGTGTTTTCCCATTATGTGGTTGTTGCTGTTACAATGGTGATATCTCCACGGGGGTTTCTCTGATACACCCACCACCAATTCTTTGTAAATTCAGTACGGCGACTGAAGATGTTAGATGAAATGAAAAATCTTCAAAAAATTCCCTGCGTTCCACTAAAATATGCTCAGTGTGCTTTGAAAAACATGTTACACATTGTCATTAGGAAATCTACAATATAATTCATTAATCAAAGCATTAAATTTCCCAAGCACAATCAGTAATAAGGTACAATTAACGCAATCCTGTCTAGACAATTATCTAATCCTTGTTCCCATTACGCAGAAACCAAAAGATGGAAGCAAAAGTATCGTCAACAATTGAGAACGATGAAAATAGGCCGCCATATGCTTTATTTTTTGGTGGCATGGGTGCTGCATCAGCTATCATATTCTCAGCCTTGGGAGCGGCCTATGGGACTGCGAAAATCGGGCACCGGCATAGCGGCCATGGCAGTGATGCGTCCCGAATTGATCATGAAATCGATTATTCCCGTGGTGATGGCTGGCATTATAGCCATCTATGGACTGGTGGTGTCTGTGCTCATAGCTGGCTCCTTGTCACCCACCTATACCATTCGCCGGGGTTACATACACCTGGCGGCGGGACTATCGGTGGGATTTTCCGGTCTGGCAGCAGGATTTGCCATTGGCATTGTGGGTGATGCGGGAGTGCGAGGAACGGCACAGCAGCCGCGTTTATTTGTGGGCATGATTTTGATATTGATCTTTGCCGAGGTATTGGGTCTGTATGGCCTTATAGTGGCCATTTATTTGTACACCAAGTAATGTATAAGTTTGCATTAATAAATGAATGATTGGCAAATGCATCTAATATATTTGAGTTTGAGCTTATTCCCATTAAAGTTAACTTGAACTCCATCTTTTCGCTGCCACCTCATAAATTTTTTGCCCATTCCCCGGCGACAAATCTCTATCACCTGGCACCAACTCAACAATCACAACCCCCGGCAAGACACATTCAGAGCGCCACAAGTGAAGTCCCTACTCTCACTGCCAGGTCCAGGTCCCGGTCCCAGAAGCACACCGTACACTGTACACATACAAAATGCAAAACATTCTGGGAGCACAAATAAAAATGTCATGTTCTGGCTGGGATTGTGTGGCCACCGCATAGAGACAATTCGTCCCCAAACAGCAAGAGCAGCAAATTTCCATTTTCCGTTGGGGGGGTTCATATTTTTCAATTTGTTTAATTGAAACAAAGTGAGCAGGAAAAACCCAAGTAACCACAACTTCGATTTGCAATACTCCAAATGGATTTTTTTGTGGTGGCTTACCCGGAGTTTTCCTTCATAAATTGTGAGAACGACGATTGGAATTGTTGAAAAAGTTTGTATATATATTTGTTGTAGCATGTCTCTGGCCGAGGCCGACAACGACAAGCCGGATTATGCCATATTATTTGGCGGTCTGGGCGCTTCCTTTGCCATCATCTTTTCTGGCTTGGGTGCTGCCTATGGCACCGCTGTATCGGGCGTGGGTATCGCCTCCATGGCCGTGGAGCGACCCGAATTGATCATGAAATCCATTATTCCGGTGGTAATGGCTGGCATTATAGCCATCTATGGACTGGTGGTGGCTGTTTTAATCGCAGGATCCCTGGATCAAGAGTATACTATACAAAAGGGTTACATTCATTTGGGTGCTGGCTTGGCGGTGGGACTGGCCGGTCTTTCGGCTGGATTTGCCATTGGCATTGCCGGGGATGCGGGTGTACGTGGGACGGCGCAACAACCGCGTCTATTTGTTGGCATGATTCTAATTTTAATCTTTGCCGAAGTTCTGGGTCTGTATGGTCTTATTGTGGCCATCTATTTGTACACCAAGTTGTAAATGTTTCAAGGCGCGAAATAAAGTAAAGAAAATGCTTTGATTTGACTATTTCGCATTTTAATCTAGAAATCAGAAGTAACTCGGTTATAATAAACCTTGGAGATATATATTCATTATATATTATTATAATATATTAAAAAATTTACTAAAATAATTTAATCTCTAAATTATATATCGATTTAAATAAATAAAAATAAGTATACTATATAGTGCATTTTATAAATTAGAATATTAATATAGAAATAGAAAACTTATAAATACGAGGGTTGGGGAGCGATAGCATTGAAAACAAAAAAGTTTTCTCCACCCTAAAACTACTTTTTTCAACCGATCGTTCTATGGCAGCTATATGCTATAGTCATCCGATCCGCCGGTTCCGACAAATGTGCAGCGTATTTATACCAAAAGACTTCGTGCAAAGTTTAAAACTGACGGAGGAGATAGCATAGAAACAGACGGACAGACGGACATGGCTGTATCAACTCAGCTCGTCATGCTGATCAAGAATATATATACTTTATGTGGTCGGAGATGTTTCCTTCTGTGCGTTACAAACATCCGGACAATTTTAATATTACTCCCCAGGGTATAAAACAATGGAAAAATTGAGGTATTTCGTTGGTTGCTTGAAGATCAAACTCCTTGAGAAAATAAACTGAAAAACAGTTCAGCAAGCCTCACATCATAGTCGTACCCGGTTTTAAAACACGGAATATACTTGGTAGCAGGGTACCTTGGAAAACGGAGCTCGTAAAGGTGCAAATACTGGAATCCGTTTCTGTATTTAATGTTTCCTTGCAGCTATAGATTCCAGAATACAAGGCCACAGTTGCCTCACACTGTTCGACATGACACACATGTGATAGTTCAGCGTAAGATATAATTTAACAATGTAGCCACACTTGCTCTCTAGAAATATGTATTTGTGTATATACGAGAACATCGTTGCAAATGGAATTGAAAGATATGTATGTACATATGTGAAGTTAAACATTTATGTATGCTCGGTTACTAGATCAAATGGCTCGCATTAATCGAATTTAACCAAAGGTTCAAAGCAATTTATATAAAAAGCCATACAAGCTAATGCAAAGCACAATAGTTTTACTATAATATCTATAAATTTCCAATATTTATGTTCACGTCTTGAAAGATGATTTGTGGAACCGAACCTAATTTTTGAAAAAAGTGGTCCGGTTCGGTTCAGGTCTGAAGAGCCAAAATTTTAGGGTTCGGAACATGGTCCGTCTGTCGACCTGAAAACCCGAACCGGAACCGGTTTCGAAGTGGTTCGGTTCAGGACCGTTTGCAGCCTTGGTTTAGCGAATGCTGCAAAAGTGTAAATGTAAACAGTTGAATAGTTGAAAATAATTCAAAGTATCGACAAAAAATACTCGATATCACGCTACTTAGAGATTTTTCTTAAAAATATGGGTTCCACCTACAATAATTATATTTTTTTAAAGATTAACTGCATCTGGCCAGTAAATATATTGGGGACATCTTCCTAAAACGCTCTACACCTGCCTGTGCCTACCCCAAGAGAGCCGTCATCACCTACTGTAATCATAGTTGTTGTTTTCCTTAGTGATGAGCTTCTCCAAACTACCCCAAAGAGAAAAGTGCTGCCGAAAACTAAGAGTTCCATTTGGGGACGAAACAGTCGGACATAAAGCATGGGTGCCGCACGGACCCATTAATGGAAAAATGGTAGGGAAATTGGTCCGCCAGTTGACTTATTTGGGCACACACAGAACTTGGTTCCTCGTCGCCAGCCATGCAATTGCAGTAAGATCCTCCATTAGATCGTCTACGACTTCACCGACAGCATCCTGGTCAAATGTTTTTTTGTATTAATTTTTTCTTCATGCTTCATTTAGCTTGATTTGTACACCACAATCAATCTTTCAACAATACTAATACAACTTTACTTACACAAGTGGCAGAAATATTATCAGCCAGTCAAAAACAGCTGATTTTCACCAAAATTAAGAGGGTAAACTTAGGGTGCTCAACATAGGGGCATGGTCGCGTAAATTTACACGAATTACTCTTTTACGGACAGTGAACACCTCTAAATGTTTTTTATATTTATTTTTCAATTCAGCCATTTTACATAGTCTCCACAAATGTGCCGTTAAGTGCAACATTGTCTATAAAGTATAACTTTTCAACCCTTTCTTCCTTACATGCAAAAGTTCAATATGCGCAGTTGTTAAAGGGTCTCTTCTTCTTCCCTCAATTTTTGCATGAAACTTCTCGTTACTTCTGATGTCGTTATGAGACTTGGAAGTGATTTGTAATTGATTTTATGAACTGATAATGTAGTTTACGTTTCTGGTAGGTTGATTATATTAACTATGGTCTCAAAAGCCTGATTCTGCTTTTTATTCCGAATGCTGTTTTAGAAAACTGGATAATGGAAATAAATTTAACATTTTAATATATCGCTAACTCACAACTTGACCTAAAAAGCAGTCACTCTTCTCCCATATCTCTCTCTCACGTAGTCACTGTCAAGTCATTTTTGTCAAAGTCATCGTCGTCACTGTCAAGTCACTGTCTAGTCACTGTCAAGTCTTTGTCAACACACTTTCAAGTCACTTTCAATTCATTTATTTACTGCTAAATCATTGTCAAGTCACTGTCAAAAATACATTAATCGCACTGAGTTCTTAACTTGACTTCATGGCAGTCCACTTCCTCACCCCATTAAATGTAAACAGCTCCTTTCAAGATCCTGTCCACAAAAAGTTTCCTACAACGGAGTATAGTCGGGCGAAGGTTGTTTCTGAACGTACAGAGTCAGTGGCGTAGCGATTCAGCGCGTAGCATCAAAACTTCTGTTTATGGAAAGGAGGTATTACGGATTTGATGAGGGATGACAAAGACCTCAACTGTTGAGGAGTATTATTTTGCTTAAGAGCTATCATAGTTAATCAATTTTGGAAAAAAATTCTCTACTTGGGATATATAAGAAGGATGCGCCGCAGGCGAAAATTTGATCTCGCAAAAGGCGCGGAAACGTTTTTTGACATTCGTCCTTAGATCCAAAATTTAAAAAAAAAATTGATTTCGATGGACTGAAACAAAAATTGTTTCCTGAGGTCTAGCTATAGGTTTTCTGCTTTGATATTAAATGCGTTTCTGAATTAGCTTTTTTGAAGTCTGTCTGTAGAGGTTTTACTTAGAGGCTGATATAATTTGACGAGTTGTACCACGTTTTTTGAAACATAACATAACCCAACCCATAACTCATCTAACCGTACGATCCTCAGTGGCAAGATGCTTTTGGTTTATAAAGGGTACATTGTTCTGCTCATGCAGATACGACCTAAAAACTAAGATTGTCTAGTGTAGTAATGTGAAGCCCCAATATTCGGGAAAAATATCCTATATCGATGGATGACGAACTATGAAGAAAATTAATGTGAAAATATTTTTGGTGTTTGTTAATTCGTTTTATATTAAATTGTTACTATAAATTTGTGTGATCTTTCCATGTAACAAGAAATTAAATAACTCCTTTCTTAATTGATTAATTTCTTTTAAAAACAACTTTTTTTTTGCCTCATAGAGTATACATTTTTGGGCTTTAATATAGTTTATTTTTGAAAATCGTTGGAAACTATTACTGATTTTGAGAAGAGCCAAGGAGGATGAAATAATGGAAGATATTAAAGACGGTTTAAAGTTTGACTCCTTTCATTGTAGAGCCCTGATCTTTAATCCCTATAAACTGACTCCGTAAGCTTTCACAAAATGCGTTCAATTAATATTTATTTCTATTACTAGATCTTGAAGTGCAGAATCTTGCAACGTTATCCATGTGAAATAACATCAGAGTCTAGATAACCTTTAGGAATACTCATGTATTAATTTAAGAGAGCCCCTGCAATAGCAATTTTACAATAGGGAAATTGGACAAGTTGCACACAAGAGTGCTGGGATCACAGAATTTGAACAGCAAAACGCGGTCTAAATAAATCAATGATTTTCCTCCAAAGGTTATTTTCGAAAATTCGTACTATATTTATGGCGGAGGTAGAGG